>CM041778.1:47336833-47543293 GCA_023374045.1 Limonium bicolor
AGTAAGAACCTTGGAGTTACAATCAGCTCTTCTTAATCTAGCTTTGGTATAAGAAGGTCGAACACTGAGTGCCGCATTGCAGTCATCAACAGCTTTCTCATACTGTCCAAGTTTGGAGCGACAAGCTGCACGGTTGCAGAGTAAAACTGAATTATATGGATCATGTTCAAGACCTTCACCATATGCTACACATGCTTCGGTGAATCTTGATGATTTGAACATGTCATTGCCACGTGTACGAGATCCGGATACGGCTAGCACGTCTAGTGACTGTGTTTAATTCTCTGTTAGCTGGGTCTAGTTGAGCTGCTTGATTCGTTGCTGTTATTGCCTCATCAAACCTAACCAATCATCAATCAACAAGTGGTTGGTTTAATTATGAAAATCAGTCTTTTGAGTGTGTTTTTAGTGGGAAAGGACAGGACAGGACAGGTGATCGATACCTTTATTTATGTATCATTCTCAATCACGGGAGAAACAAGAATAATTTGAATGAAAAGAAAAGTGAAAAGATTTGAGCGATAATTAAGGCAAATTGAGATTGATGATTACAGGATTGGTTTCGACTGTTTTATTTATAAAATACTTACCCATCATCAGGTCCACCAGTCTTTTATCAGAAAGCAAGCAGCAAAAAAACAGAAGAAAAGAAAGGTCCGGTCCTACATGGAAATTTGGACAAATCTGTTGATCAATTAGGGAGGGGAGTTGTGGCTAAGCTCCTCCTTTTACTGATTCCAATTAGCATCTTTCTTTCTTTCTTTTGTTGTTATGTCCAGACTGTTTAACCCTAAATATCCCAGACCAGACCACAATCTTATTATTAGCTGTTTGACAATATAATACTACTAGTCTTCTACTAGTACGTGCTTAGCACAAACAAAATCATCCCTTGAACTTTTCTCCACCAACCAACCAACCAATCCCTCCTCCCTCCTTACTGGCTTGGCTTCCTCCTTTATTCATCCACTTTTCTGTGTAACCGAGAGGACAAGTGTAGCCCTGGCCCCGCTGCCGCTGCATGCCTCCCTTAGTTTCTTCTCATCAACATTCATTTAATTAAAAATTAAAGTGAGATCTAACTTATACTAATACTACCCCATTAGGCGACAAAATCTATCACGATTAGATCATCACTGCCCCCATTGGGAGACATCAAGGATTGCAACCCAAGTTAATTGATTTCTTAATGTAAAAAAAACAACCTATGAGATTATTCCACAAATTAAGTTGTAAGAAAAAATTAAAAGTAAACAACAGAGTTAAAAAAAAAAGAAAAAAATACCTTCCAGCTCCAAGATCAACCTGAGCCCTGATCAAGACCAAGATAGCCGTACCAGCAGGTCCAAAGAAGTTTATCAACTGCTCCACTTCAAACGTGGGTCCTTCTTCATTCAACGCTATATCCGCATCCTGGTGTCTATGCAGTTTCATCAACGACTCAGCTCTCAACGCATAAATCTGACAATAACATAACTGTTATATATGAACAAACAAGTTGAATTCAATCTTATCTTAATTAATCAAAAGAATTGATTACCATGGGAGCCGAATCCGCCCCTGCTGAAATCGCATTCCCTGTCTCTTTTAACACCGTATTCCAATCCCTCAATCTCTTCGCCTCATCACACTTCCTCAAGTGTACAAGTACCGCTTTAGCTTTTGTATTCACATCCGGATCAGCTTCAGCTCCTGCGTGTTTGAAATGATGAATCGCCTTCTCCGCTTCTCCTAATCTGTTCACTCCCATACATACTCATCATCAACAAATAAACAATCAAACAAAACATATATCCATGCAAAAAGGGTTGAAGAAAAACATTAACCTAAGATGTAGATTCGCAAGACGGAGATGAGCTCTATGATATTGAGGTTCAATCTTAATCGCTTCTCTACATTCAAATACCGCTTCTAAAAGCGTCCTAGAGCAGCTAACGCGGCACTCTTGTTGCTACGATATGCAGCCTTAGATGGATCTAAATCCACTGCACGTTCATATAATGCTAAGGCTTCAGCAAACCTGCCGTTCTTATAATCTTCATTACCTAATATCTTGAGCTCTTCTGGATCCATTCTGCAAGATAACGCTCTGCATAATGGATTCAATTCATCATCCTGATTATTATTCTTTTTCACAATATTCCCCATCACACTATTCGCGTATCGAGTCGTCGTGGTTGCAGCAGCAGAAGACCTGGCACTCGCGGTGTTGTTTGTTGTTGTTGTTTCCATTTGAATTGGGTAAGGATGATGCGGCGGTAGGGGGTTGTTGTTGAACACCACGTCCTAGGTTCCCGAGATGACCGTATAACATGACATTACCTGAGGAAGCACGGACAAGATTTGAATTCCCGCCTTTTGCTTTCAGATGGTCAGCGATCATGCTCTCTAGCTCCCCGGATAATCCGATGCTTTCCTTCGTAATCACTTTCTTCCCACCGCTACCTACTTGTGTGGGCTTGTTGTTGTTGTTGGTTGTAACAATTGACTTCCCTCCTTGCACCACCATAATCCTATCCCTGTTGTTATCGTTGTTGTTATAATTATACGGAGATGAACCACCCTGTGTTACATTATTGTTACATCTATTGTTGTTGTTGTAAGTATTTTGGCTGGTGGTCACAATGAAGTTGTTTTTCTTCCTGAGATTCCCCTGTTGTTGCTTTTGTTGTTCAAGCTGGTGCAACTGAGGCATTGACCCGACATGTGGAATTTTCTGGCTGCTGGTAATTTGAATCTCCACCGTCTTGTTAGACGGTCTATCTGAGATTCCCTCATCGGAGTTGTTCCTCTTTCGTGAAGAAGAATTCGATGACACACCATTGCCTTTTCCCTCACCAGCAGCAGCTAGAGATGGGACAGAGCTCGTGGACGCGGATCTTTTAGGTCGTTGCTTGTTTTTTCCAAAGAAGGCATTTATAAGCCCGCATCCTGACTTCTTTTCTGGAGATACATCGTCCATGATGAATGCTGATGATGAATTGATGATGGTGATGGTTCTCCTCCTCCTCCTCTTCCCCGTTGTGTTGTGTTTTGTTGTTGTTGTTCTTCTACAGGCAACAAGTTAACCCGAAATCAGAGACCTATTTCCTTCCGTTGTGATCGATTGAACAAGACGATCGAGAATAAAAGTCTAGGGGTCTGGTTACAGCTTAATTTAACTAATAGGAGGGATCGATCGAGACTTTCTCA
The DNA here is from genome assembly GCA_023374045.1 of Limonium bicolor. NCBI lineage: Eukaryota > Viridiplantae > Streptophyta > Magnoliopsida > Caryophyllales > Plumbaginaceae > Limonium > Limonium bicolor. Next base: position 47,340,026 of record CM041778.1, read on the forward strand.
ATGATATGATGATGGTGGAAATCAAATTCCATGGATTGTGATAATGATGATGACGACGACGCTTTCTGGTTACGAGGGAAATGTTTGGTAAAGAAGGAGAATGCGGGGAAAGACTTATGAAGAAAGATTTGGAGTCAAAAGAAAGGGAGACAGAGACGAACGTATCTGGAAGAAGAGAAGAGAAGGAGATGTTTGCCTGTCGTTTTTAACAACACCATACCTCCCTTCTGTGGCCAGCCAGCCAAGATTTTATTTGTTTACTTTCTTTTACATTTTATTTATTTAACGAATATCTTTATTTTGTATTTTTATTGCAATTACAAAAAGAGGGGCCCAAGTTTAGATTAGAGGGGTGAAGTTGAGGTGGGGAAAGAGATAGCGAAGGGGGCTCATTGACTTTGATACTCCCTCCGTCCCACCTTGACCGTCCTATTTACTATTTGGATATGTCGTTTGACTTTAATTTTTAACATATAAGATAAATTAATTTTGAAAATTTAAATTTTGCATATGATTCCTTATATGATAAACTATATAAACAAAATTTAGTTTTATAAAATTATTTTACCTTATGTGTTTAATATTGAGGTGGAAAAACGTACCAAAAAGCAAACAGGACACTTATGACGGGACGGAGGTAGTATTTGTTTCGTCTCTCACACAATGTCACGTTGTGTTGGTTGAACTGAAAGACGACAATAAAAAACAAAGGCAAAAAAAAAAAAGCATTTTGATTGATAGCAGATATGGAATGTGTTATATAATTACAACCACAGGAGCTGAGAATCTGATTCCACATCAGAAGCAAAAAAAAAAATGGTAAAGGAAAAAAAAAAGGGTGGAGAAAGGCAAGAAAGGGTGGTCGAATGAAATGTAATGAACCGTTTGAACAATTCGAGCAACCCACGTAGAATATACACCAATATTCTATTCAATTGATCAAAAATCTTTACCACCAAAACAGAAACTGTTGCATATAAAAAGGATATATACAAACATAACGTCTTCTTCCCCCACCAAACTGTATGTATTGTCTGTTCGCACTACTCTCCATTCGAAAGCTTAGTTACCACCACCATTTTCTTGATTGGTAAACCTAAACCCTCTTTTATTATATACCTCTCTGACTCTGACCTTGTTGGGTCGGTTGGCAATCTGCAGATATTAGCACAAACTAATGACCACTATGACGTTAAGTCAATATTAGTTTAACATGCAAATAATAAATTAACAGAGATTTCAAAACCTGGTGGGGAGGCAAGGTTGGTACCACATTTCTCAACTCTACCAGCTGTCTGTATATATGAACTATGACGATGTCATTAGCCATATTTGTTGGACCATTTCCTGAATCTTTTTATCGGGATTCTAACATTGCTAATATATATAAACTATGACGATGTCATTAGCCATATTTTGTTTGCAGCCATTCGGACTAACTAGGGTTATCAATATTGACATGAATCCGAAATCCGATCCGAAACCGACACGTTAAAACGTGGGTTTGGGTTGCAATTTTCAACCCGAAAACATTTTTGAGGCGGGTTCGTAGAAGAACAGGAAGTATTCCCTAGAGAATAATCAAGTCTTGTCACTGTTGTATTAAATGTGATGACGGCTATATGATTACATATGTAACCTAGTAACTATTTATAGTATGTATGACATGGCCTGACTATATAATAAGAGGCCTGAACTTAGACTGGGTTATGTAATCTCTATGGGCTTTGTATTTATTTTGTTATTATCAGGCCCAATATAAGTGTCTGGTCTAATATCTCCCCTCGCTCGGAACTGGAGGAGATTCAGTTGCGATCGAAGAGCACAAAACCTAGACCCCGCCAATGGTTTCGTCAAGATGTCAGCAGTTTGATCCGCACCATGGATGGACGAGATTCTGAGAGACCGATTCTGCACACGCTCGCGCACGAAATGAAAGTCCAAGCCGATATGCTTCGCTCGAGCATGAAAGACGGGGTTTGCTGCAAGGTACGTCGCCCCCAAGTTATCACACCAGAGAAGAGGTGCGTCTGGTAAGTAAATTCCTAATTCGCCAAGGAGATTTTGTATCCAAATTAACTCGCTAGTCGCATAGGCCATTGCTCGATATTCAGCCTCAGTAGTTGACCTAGCAACTGTTTGTTGTTTCTTAGATTGCCATGCAATTAGGTTATTTCCGAAAAAACACAATAGCCTGTTATCGATTTTCGGTCTGTAGCATCACTAGCCCAATCCGCATCTGAGTAGGCTGAAAGATGAGGTCTCGTTGTGGAGGAGATGTAGTAGGATAGATGTAAGGAAGCTTGAAGGTATCTGAGAATGCGTTTTAGGGCCTGATAGTGTGTTTGAGTAGGAGAGTGCATAGCCTGGCACAGCTTATTTACAGCAAAACTGAGATCAGGCCTTGTAAGAGATAAATATTGTAGGGCACCAAGGATACTTCGAAAAAAAGTGGGATCTTCGAAAGGTTTGGAATCAGAAAGATGAGAACTAAAGGTAGTACTCATAGGAGTAGAGACAGGTCGACAGTGAGACATTTGGGCCTTGTCTAAGATGCTGGATATGTATTTGGTTTGATTTAGAAAGAGACCTTGATGTGTCCTGTGTATGTGCATTCCCAGAAAATAATGTAGAGGGCCAAGATTCTTGACTGGGAAAATAGATGAGATTTTACTAATAAACAGTTGCACAAGAGAGTGAGAGGATCCTGTAATTAGTATGTCATCTACATATACCAGAATGTAGAGAACATCCTGACCATAAGAGTAGATGAATAGAGAGGTATCAGCTTGAGAGGCACGAAAACCAAGAGAGAGAAGAGAGTCACTGAGCTTAGAGAACCAGGCTCTAGGAGCTTGCTTTAGGCCATAGATGGATTTGTGAAGAAGGCAAACATGATTAGGATAGTAGGGGTGAATAAAACCAGGTGGTTGTTTCATGTAGATTTTCTCAGTGAGCTCCCCGTGCAGAAATGCATTGTCAATGTCAATTTGGTTGATAGGCCACTGTTTCATTGCTGCTATAGATAACACCAACCTGATAGTGGTTGGTTTAATAACAGGACTGAAAGTTTCCTGATAATCTATGCCCTCTGTTTGTGAATATCCACGTGCCACAAGTCTTGCTTTTCTGCGCTCAATAGTCCATCGGGGTTCCTTAGTTTGTAGGACCCATTTAACCCCAAGGGTATAGCATTATCAGGTAGAGGAACCAAGGTCCATGTGCGATTTGTTTGTAGAGCTTGAAACTCTTTCTGCATTGCATCCAGCCATGGTTTGTGTTTCTGGGCTTGAGCAAAGGTAGGTTCATCTGGGACCAGAGTAGTGGAATTAGAATTTGGCCAAGGCATGGTCCCATCTGTGCGGATAAGGGGCTTGGTGATGTGTGCTTTAGCCCGAGTGACCATTGGATGAGGTGGGGGAGGGTCTGGTGAGTGTGGAGATAATAAGGTAGTGGGAGGTGAGGAGGGATTAGGCTGATCAGGAGTATGTGAGGAGCTGGTTAGTGATGGTGCTGGTGAGGGTGGTGTTGGTGATGAATCAGGAGTCATGTGAGGAGCTGGAGAGGGCTGTGGAGTTGGGTTAAAAGGGGTAAGCTCAGGGGTCTGAGGGGAAATATAGGGTATTGAGGGTATGGTGTAAGTAGCTGTAGGTTCAGTGTGTGGAATAGGGTGATGATGGTGAAAAGGGAAAGATTGTTCATTGAAGAGAACATCCCGTGATGTGTAGACTCTGTGAGTGGCCATATCTAGGCATAAATACCCTGTGTAGTTAGGGGCATAGCCTATAAAGGAGCAACAGACAGACCTGTAGTTGAGTTTGTTTTTGGAATATGGGCGCATGTTGGGCCAACATTCACAGCCAAACACTTTAAGAAAAGAGTAGTTTGGAGTAGTGTGAAACAGTTTCTCAAAGGGACTGTTATGAGAAAAACAGAAGTAGGGGTCCTGTTTATTAGATAAACAGCCGTGTGAAAAGCTTGTTCCCAGAAATCTAGAGGAAGAGAGGCTTGAGCCATTAGGGACAGACCTTTATCCACTATTTGTCTGTGTCTTGTCTCAACTGATCCATTCTGCTGATGAGCATAGGGACATGTAATACGCAGAGCAATACCCTTTTGTTTCAGAATAGGTCTTAAGGGCATAAATTCTGTTCCCCCATCAACCTGTATAGATTGAACAGATGTAGAGAAATGATTCTGAACAAGATTTAGAAAAGTAGTGAACACCTTAGTCACATCAGACTTTGCTGCCAAAAAGAACACCCAAATAAACTTGGTGTAGTCATCCACCACTGACAGATAATATTTGTTTCCAGTAGTTGAGATAATATGTGAGGGACCCCAAACATCAAGATATAAAAGGGAAAAAGGTTTGCTAGAAACAGTAGTAGTAGTGGGATGAGGTAGAGCATGCATTTTTCCCATATAGCAACCTTTACAAGTAGTGTGATCCACACTTTTATTTGAAACAGGAAGTTGAAAAAGCTTGATAGTTTGACTGGTTATCCTAGAGGAAGGGTGACCAAGTCGTTGATGCCAGATTTGGGCAGTGGTTCTCTCTGCTGCATGAGCTTGAATAGCTTTAGTTCCCAGCTGGGTTGGAAATCCTGGAAACTGATAAAGCCCTTGACTAACTCCTCCTTTGAGTAGAGGTTTCCTCATAGCCAGATCCTTAATGACAAAATAAGTGGGAAAGAATTCAATAGATATATTGTTATCAGCTGTGAGTTGCCTTACAGAAACCAGATTCTTATTTAGATGAGGAACATATAAAAGCTTAGATAGAGAGAGATAACCAGAGGGAGTAGGAAGAAGACCATTTCCCTGAGCTTTTACTGGGAGAGAGCTGCCATTTCCAAAGTGCACCTCATCAGTACCACTGTAAGGTTGAGAGTCCAAGCTGAGATTGGAAAAATCATGTGTAAAGTGATGAGTTGAGCCAGTGTCAGGGTACCAAATCTGATCTGATGTGGTCACATTGGCATTGAACTTAGGCGATGTGTTGGCTTGATACCCATGGTCAAACCTGTGATAACAGGCCAGGGCTGAGTGACCATATTTGCCACAGACTTGGCATTGCATTCTAGGATCACCTTTACCTGAAAGATGATTAGACTGAGTGGAACTTCCACCTCTATGAGAGTATCTACCTCCCCTTCCTCTGTTTGACCTACCTCCACGGTTGGGCTTTCCTCTGTTGGTATTTAAAGTGTGCTGTTGACTGAATCCAGATTGAGTGAAGTTAACTGAGAGTTGGCTGTTAGCCAGAAGATCTGAGGTTTGTTGAGCCAAATGAGACTCAAAAATGAGAAGCTGGCTGTATAGAGCATCTGGGTTAAGAGTCTATGTCCTTAACATCGGATTAGTCTTGACAGATTCAAAATCTAGAGGAAGACCATTAATCAAGCAACTCACAAGATCATCATCAGTCATGGAGGATCCAGCAGAGGCTAGAGCATTAGATAGATTTCTAGCTTTAGCAAAATATGTAGTGATGTTATCAGCACCTTTCTTAATATTCATCAGTTGACTACGAAGTAGCATAACCCTTGAGGTTACTTGAGCAGAGAACATTTTCTCAACTGTTTCCCAAGTACTAGCAGCAGTTTTAGACATTACTACTTGCGATAGGATTTGCTCAGTCATGGATGCATTTAGGAGAGACATGATAAGCTGGTCTGTCTGTTTCCAAGATGTAAACTCACTATTAATTTCTCCATTTACCTTTTCAGGTGGCGGTGGTTTGGATCCATCAATCCAGCCATATAACCCATGGCCTCTGAGATACGGTTCCAGCTGCACTCTCCAGATTGGAAAATTTTCTGCTGTAAGCTTGATGAAGCTAGAGGAAGGAGATAGGAAGGAGTTGACAGAAATAGATGTTCCTGGGTTAGAGTTTACCACACCAGCATTAATGCCGGTATTGGTGGAGCTGGAGGAGGAAGACATCGAGAAGAGAAGGGGAGTAGTAGACAGAAGATAAAAGAGGAGGAATGAAGAGATGCAGACGCCTGCTAGGGCTCTGATACCATAGAAGAACAGGAAGTATTCCCTAGAGAATAATCAAGTCTTGTCACTGTTGTATTAAATGTGATGACGGCTATATGATTACATATGTAACCTAGTAACTATTTATAGTATGTATGACATGGCCTGACTATATAATAAGAGGCCTGAACTTAGACTGGGTTATGTAATCTCTATGGGCTTTGTATTTATTTTGTTATTATCAGGCCCAATATAAGTGTCTGGTCTAATAGTTCGGGTTGGGTTGCTAAAAACTAGGGTCGGTTTTGGGTTTGACCTGTCAACCCGATTTCAACCCGCAACCAGAAAATATTTTTAAAAAAGAAAAAATATATATTCTTATAGTTATGCGACATAACCTTAAATATATCAATCATGTAATCATTTTTTTGATGGTTTTATATGTTATGTTATATTATCTTGGTGATTTGTGTAAAATTTATATTGATAGTACAATATTTTTAATTTGGGTTGATTTCGGATCGATTTCAGGTTGATTTCAGATTGATTTCGGGTTGATTTTAGGTCATCGGGTCAGTTTCAGGTTGATTTCGGGTTGGCAGATCGGGTTCGGGTTGACAAATCACAACCCGCTTTGGGTTCAGATCGGTTTCGGGTTGGGGTGAAACATGAGCAGGTCAGGTTCGGGTTGAAGTCAAACCGACCCAAAATTCGAAATTGACAACCCTAGGACTAATCATGGGACTACAAGAAAAATAGAAATTAGTGTCCGAATTTAGCATTCAATCACTTGACGGACACTAATTTTTTATTAGTGTTAGAATTTAGCATACGATCACTTTACGAACTCTATATTGTGTCTAAATTAACATCGGACACTGTTACATACACAAATTAGGATTTGAATTTAACATCCAATTATTCCGGGACGCTAATTTATTATCAACGTCCAATATTAGTGACTGATAATATATCAACACAAATTATCATCCGTATTAATGTCCAATATCTATTCGAACGCTAATATTTTATTTGTTTATTTCAGTTTTTAACTGGAGGGAAAATTATATTATTACCTTTCTTTTCCCTAAGTAATCTATCGTTCGATTCAACATTCAAAAAAATACACTACTCATAGACAAGCTTAAATATGATTAATTTTAAAATTTTACTTACAATCCGATACGATTACAGATTTTTTTCCGTTCCCAACTTTCTTTTACACTTGTCTATTCTCAAACGGCTACATTCTCCCGTTCCCCAAACCTCCTCTTCAGATTTTTTCCCCAAACTGTATCTCTCGCTTTAACGATGAAGCTTTCAATTCTTCATCAAGTCTTTTAACGATAGCCGAATATCTCCCCGTTTTCATAAATCTGTTTTCGAATCTCTCCCCGTTTCTGTTCTTGCTGTTGCCGCATAGGAGGGCAGGAGCAAGGTAAGTCTCCCTCGTTTGTTGGATTCAGAAACAGTAGCAACGTTAAGCCTCCATCCCTTCTTAATAGGTTTCAATTTCAAGCTCTATATTAATCTGCTTTGTAACATCCCTCATTTGACAGACTAGTGTTGACTACTGTTCGGCTGAAATTTGCCAAAAGATGAGCAATCAAGATACCTGTAAGTCATACAAAACTAGGGAAAGAGGTTAAATCTCTGTTGATTAAAACTGCTCAAATGAAGATGTCTAGGCCTTTTATTTGATCTGGGAGAATATCTCGAAATGTAAAAAAAAAAAAGAAAAAAGAATGATGAATTATTATTCTGGCAGATCCTCTCAAACAGCCTGGTTTAAGGAAGATGAAATTGACAGTGTATGTCATTGCAACTGGATATTACCAAACTGCTGCTTGCAATTACTCCCACTCTGGAATTGGGGATTTGTGACATTGTATTTTTATTTTTTTACAGCTCTGCTTCAAATTGTTGCAACTGATAGCTTCTCTTTAGAAATCTTCTTGATGAAAGACTGAGGAAAGTATTTCAGGTACATTTTCTTCCCTTGTTGGTATGAGCTTTCCCTTTCTGATTGCCTTCATGTCAAGTGTATAAACTGAAAATACTATGCCATTGTGGCCTGATATACTAAAAGAGACAGAGAATCAAAAACATTAACTATTATATAGGTACATACTCTCATATGGTACTTAAAATTAACGAATGCCATTCTATCTGTACATTAATGTATAAAATTAATAATTATAATGAACAAATAAGAATATGTAAAATGTTGCTGCTAGCTACTCCCTGGAAATTATCTTAAGGAGAGGATAAAATCTTATATTGTATATTGCCACAAATCATGTTTATACGTATAAGCTTTTCTTTCTTTGTTGAGCTCTCCAGCTAGCTACTCAAAGGGTCTGCTAGCTGATGTTATTGTCGTTCTTCTCAACTTGTCTTCTGACACCATACTAGATTATAGTAGTATCTATTTACTAGTACTCGAGGGAGGCTAAAGCTCTTCTATTTCAAGCTTCATGTTTGATTCAGGAGGAAAGTACCGTTTCTTTGCCGATGAAGAGGAGTTGACATCCACTATAAAATTAGCGTATACAGGACGATGATCAGAGAACCGAAACTCTTACAGTCATTACACTCGTATGACAGTTGCTTTACACCATTTCCATGCCATAGTATCCTATCACACCTGTCATATATATATAACAGCATTGATCCATCAGTACTCAATAGTCATCAATATAATATAGCTGACACTGAGATTCAGTATGCTGTATGCCCTTAGACTATATATTAATTACCAACCTGGAGTTCTCCTCTTGTTCTTTGAAGTGTTTGTTTCTGCAAAGTAAGTGTTTGAGTTGAAACACTTAACTAACTACTACTGCAGCAGTTGAAACACTTAACTAACTAATTAATTACATGATTCTTGTTGAGAAGACTATCCCAGTCATTCCTCTCTAGAAACACACATTGATTCTTTATAGAGTCAGCCATTAATCATATATATGTGATTAATATACTCCTCCCATTTCTCTAAAAAGACACATGTGTGATTCTTAGTTCACTCAATCATGATTTTCTTATAGGTTATGTTAAAGGAAGTTGTCATTACTTTTGTGTTTATGTAGAGAGCAGACAAGCGGTTACAGCTAGACTTAATTAACGGCTGAGCATTATCTATGTTGTGGATCCAAGATCTCTCTCAATGATGGTATTGTTGTAACAAGATCTAGAAGTTTGCATGTGCAGCATGTTACCCATTCCTATTTTGCTTTTGCTTATCGACGAGGCCCTACATAACATCAATCTTTTATTTATATTATGATGTAGTTACTTATATGTTCAGATTAAGTGTTCGCAAATTACACTTTTTTTTTTTTGGAAAATATTGAAGTTATCCTTTTATGTCACCAGTAATGTATTTAAAACAATGCATGTTGATGTCTGCTGCTCTCTTTCATGTAATCTGTTTCGCATGTTGTCACCAGATTGAGTGTTCATTCTTAGTCTGTTGTAACTCTAGGATCCTTTGATCCAATACTGATATTTAGGCTCTAGGATTTGAATGAATTTTTTGTTTCTTTGAATGGTCATGCTGTCTCGTTTTATCTGTTTTAATGTATGTGATTGTTCGAACAACTAACTAACTGATATGCTGGTCTTTTTAATGCAGACTTTGGTTGGGGAAGCACCTGAGTACGGGAACCCAGTTGCTACTGATTTTTGTGCTGCTGCTACTACTGATTTTGTGTTGCTGCTACTGCTGATTTGGTGCTGCTGCTACTGCTGATTTAGTGCTGCTGCTTCTTATGCTGATATACTTGTCTTAGGGTCATTTTGGTTTTAGTTTAGAAACTAAGGCTCTTTACTTTGTTTGTAAAGATGATTCATTTTAATGTTCTTTCTTTATATGTGAGCATACATTTGAGTTATTATGAGTTGCAATATAATAAATATTAGATCAATTGTGTCTAAACACTAAATTAAAGATATAAATGTAAAACTTGTACATACAAATGGAGCAATTTCACATTTGTAAATATGATTTATGTCCGATAAATAGTTATAATTTAGCATCTGAAAATTTGATTTAGCGTCCAATATATGGACACTAAATTAGTATTCAATAGATGGGTGCAAATTAGTGTCTGAATATATAAGCTAGCGTCTGATGAGTAGAAGCAATTTAGAGTCCGAATATCTAAATTAGAGTCCGAAAAAAATTGGACGCAAAATTGCAATATATTAGTTTCCAGTTAGTTAGCGTCCGATTAAGCGGTTTGTGACCATTTCGCAGATGTTATTTAGCGTCCGATTGTGGACGCTAACAAGTAGATGTTAAATAACGCCCAAAACAAAAATTGATGTCAAGTGGACGTAAATTAGTGTCCGCGAACGCAAAAAAAAAAAATTATCGTGCTTCCGGTATTGATCGAACGCTAAATATCAAAAATTAGACGCTAAACACATTTAGCATCTGATTTTTTATGTTTAGCGTCTAAAAACATCGGACACTAACTCCTGTTTATTTTTTTTGTAGTGGATAGCATTTGAGGTGCACAATCACTTTAGATCTCAGTAACTAACGGATCATTTCTTTTACATCTTGGAGTAGTCAGTAGGACATCAAATAATTTAGATGAAACCAGAGATTGTGGCAAAGCAAATGGCCAAAACCATTGGAGTGGATCAAATTGTTATGATCCTTAATTTTGGGCTAAATGAGATCTAACCTCATGACCCATGATATGTGGTGAAATTATATAACTATAGGGTCTACTTTCATCTTCATTTTAATTGGTTCATGACTTTTTTTTTCAAAGTCAAAATCGGTGTGGTTATATTAGATCTTGTCAAGGTACAACCCACAAGACAAAACATGGAAAAGCAAGACAACCCACTAGAGTAAGCCCTTCTATCCAAAGGGATAATGCTAATTCAAGGATGTGTATAATTGCTGAAGACCCGACTTATTAAGCTGAAAAGAACAAAAACAAGAAAACAACTAAGCTAACAAGAGACAAATTAACTAAACAATTATTTACGAACAAGATTTTAGTACGATCACCACCACCACCTGCAAACCAAGGATCACATCATCAACAACACTTGAGAGAAGTAGTGTCACCCTCCTCCCCCTTCCAATCCCCAGAATAATATGCAACGGGTGTTTCACTTAACACAAATAGAGTCAAGCTCAGCATCATCACAGAGCCGAAGGTTGCTACTTCCCATTGAAAATAGCAGCACAACAAATCCTCAAAACCTGACCAAAACGAGATCTGAATCTCACCAAGTGATTGACTCTCGAAATCATTGCCAAACAATCATGGTGAGATGCAATGGGTGATCGAGAAATTGACCCTAGAATGAGATGAAACCAGACATGCAAAATGGGAATCAAGTCCAGACCACCGAACCACACCAGTGCGGAAGGAAATCAACCAGGCCTGGAAGAAAACATGCGATCTGAAGGCCAGGATAGAGGACCCGGTCATGTTGCTGCAAATAAGTGAACGCCAACACCAGAAAACAGACAAGGAGAATCGGGAAAGGAGCAAAAGGGAAACACGAGGAGGTATGGGAAGTGGTCGAAAGGGAAATTTAACATGCAAAAGACATAATTGTTGTTGGCATACTCATAGCGCGACCACGACTCGAGAAGACGATTAGTGTGACTTCAGTGTCACAGAGGACACATAGCTCATAAGCCTTCTTCTGCATTCAACGAAAAAGGAAAAATGGAAATATTTGAACGAGAGAATTAATGTTGGGTGGTTGAGGCAATTGGAAACTGAGGAGACGCTAAGGATGAAGAGATTGAAGGTTGTTGAGTTGTAGGGAGAAGTGGGCGGAGGAAGGGGGAGAGAGAAACAAGAGCAGAAAGTGTCTAAATCTTGCTTCTTTTTTGTTTGCCAATAGTTAAATGGTTCATGACTTATTTCACTAATTTATAGAGTATTTTGTTAATATTGGTTATACATACCTTGACCACAACCTTCTACCTTTTTTACCACCTGGTCTGTATATTTTTCCGGGTTTACAAACTCGGACTAAATGTTTTTAGGACCTGTCAAACCCGGGAGCACAAACCCGGACCGATGTTTAGAGACGTACGGGATGTAAGTCTGAACACAAGTTCAGACACGGAAAAGGAAAGAACCGGAGCACACCACAATTGTGTTTTTAGGTATATGTATTTGGACACATACCCGGACCACACACACAAAGAAACATATCGAATTAACTAAAAGCATAAACCAGAGAAAAATTTTCTCATTCACTCACGCACACTTCCACCACACGATAGAAGGCAACAAACAGAGGAAAGAAAGAAAGAAAAAAATATAAGAAAGAAAGAAAGAAGGAGGAAGAGGAGGAGGAGAACTCCACTTCCATTAAAGCTTCCAACCCCATTTATGGCTATTTATTCCTTCTTTATCCTCTTTCACTTCGCCAATATTTGAGTAGTCTAATTTTGTACCTTAGGACAGGGGTTTAACCCTAAATCCCCAAACATGCTTGTAACATATAACTATATTATATATAGTTGTTTCCTCTCTCTAATGCTTATTTAATGCTCTAGATTGATCTTCTATTGCATTTATGTTGGTTCCTAGAAATATACGGTTTTGAGTTAGGCATTGTGACCAAAAGACAGAGAACCCCTAGCTTTTGCCTTCTTATTTAGTTGGTGAATCCTTTGGCTATTTGTAACATCCCTTAATCCTAACCAATTTATACAGACAATGCTTGTACCTCAAATCAATTCATTCATGATTAGCAGCAGAAATAATCTTTATGGGTTGTTACCACCGCTTTACACCTAAATGCACAACAAAGCTACCAACTAATTGGAACATAAAGCATGACTAGAATATTAACTGTGTCAATATCTACTAATACTTAATTCCATATCACAAACATTACATTCATGTCCCATAACTGAGAGCAAGTACACAATTTTCCCAAGATGAAGATGATAAGTTGTGAAAATATGCAATTGTAAGATTTTTATTCACCTTCATTTTACAAGGGTTATAACCTCTTCATCACTTTATAGAGTATTTTTGTGATTATTAGGGAACTTATGCATTTTGGTTACAATTTGGTAAAAGCTCACCGGTGCATGTTTTAAAGTGCAAAAAGAGCTACTTGGATGCACGGATGAACTCTTGATCACTCAAATATCACAGGGAAACAAACGGGGAGCAATTCGAAGCTTAAACGAAGAAGATAGGCCGTGGACAAGACCTGTCCAGACATGTGTCCAGGCTTGTTGGACGAATGAAGCCCGAGAGTTGATTAAGCTGCGTTCGAACATGTGTCAGGACTTGTTATGTCTGGACGAGCCCCAAGAGTTGATCAAGACTTGTCCGGACATGCATCCAAACTTCCATGTCCGGGTGAAACCCAAGAGTTATTTCAATCTTCATTAGCCTCGTCCGAACACGTCCCAAGATTTGTCTTCATCTGCATTAGCGGCATTTGGACATACACGTTTGGACACAAGTTCGGATGCACGCGGGACATACAGACAAGCACGACTCTAGCCCTTAACCCAAGCATGAAAAAGCAACAAAAGAAGAGAAAAAAAGAGAGAAGAAGAAAAAGAAGAAAAAGGGGGAGACCTCAACCTCCATTGAGGCTTCCAACCCCCATTATCGCTCTAGGATGGGGATTGGCCCTTAAATGCTCCAATGTTGCTTGTATACACTACCTCATTTAATATAGTTGTTTTTATCTTCATTAATGTCTTGGATTGATCACCTATTGCAACTATTATGATTCCTAGCAAAATTAGGGTTTGAGTTGGAATTGGGAGATGGACCCTAACTTTTATTTCTCTAGAATTAGGGAGTAAGACTTTAGGGCTATTGTTAGGAGCTTAAAATTAATGCTACCTGAAATACCCCGACCTTAAATATAGGGATTAAAATTAATCTAATACATATTTAAGGGCCTAATGACGCCTAAGTAATTTTGGTAAGGAAAAATAAATCCAAAAGAAATAAAGAAATGCTTAAAAAGCGAAAAACGCTAAGTAAGCGTTAAATAACCATAGGAGGTATGAGACCTCGGTTAGCATATTATATGGATTCTAAAGCCTTAATAAGGCCTAAATAATACATGGGAATAACTCCTGAAGAAAACGGATCCAAATAATGAATTAAAACGCTAATAGAGCTTTAGCGCATGTTTATCGAGAAAACCCGAAAACGTGATTTTTAGTGGTCAAACGAACCCATAAAAATTATAAATCATTAAATAACAATTATTAAGCATTAAAGGAAGCTTAATAACCAATAAAATTAAATAAACAAGAAAATTCAGGAAAACGGGCCCGGTTAGTGAATAGTGCTAAACCGGGTAAATAAACGAGCGTTTTCTGTAAAAGATGAAAAAACGCTCCAACTAGTATAACAGTGGGGGCCAGTTTGTAATAAGTCAAAATCTCTCCCACACACACACACACACTTGTAACTAGCTAATTTAATGTGGAGCTAAAAAGTAAAAAGGGGCTCTCACACTCTCTCACATCTACTCCCCCTCATTCTCTAATCCCCTCACGTACTGCACTCACCCCTCACCTCTGATTTTCTTCCTCCTCAAGCCGACAGCCATGGCGATTTCTACAACCCTCATACAGCCCTCCTCTTCTCTCCTCTTGTTGAAGGCTCAATCCTTCTCCAAATGCAACAAAAATTACACCATTAGATTCCCCTTGCAAAGGAGATCATCTTCCTCCTTTCAAAAATCGAAAACACCCATTTTCATCTCCATGGGTATTCTCCATTTGAAGGTTTGAGACCACCATTGGAAGCTCCTCCTTCTTCTTGATGTTCTAAGGTAAAAATAATCTTGAAAACTTAACCTTTTCTAGCCCTTGTTGGCAAAACGAAATTTATGTTGAACCCTTGTCTTGTTCCTTGTATCCCAGCCGATTTTGGCTTCTCCCATGGGCTAGAAATCTCACTTTCTTGCTAACCAAGGACCTCACTCATTGGTTGTAAGGTAATGTTCTTTCTAAACCCTAAAAATAACTAAATTCTAGGGTTAGTGTGAATGAATGATAAGTTAGAATTGTGTGTTGGTATGGGCTGTAGCATTGGAGTGTGGACTCCATTTGGAACCGAGAACAAGAAGGAAATGAAGGAAAAGAAATAAGAAAGGAAGAGAAGGGGAAGAAGGAAAGAGGAACTAAAATCACAAGGTAAATGCACTACCTTGAGCTAGTTTTGCATTGTGTAGTGTAACCGATTTTGGGTATTGGAAATGTGTAAAGTATATGGTAATGAATAGTAAGTATATTGTAGTATAATGAGGAAGAGAATGTAACCGTTTTGGAAGTTTAAAAGAGGTTTAAAGGCTTGGGAAAACATTGGGAAATGTATGTGTATGTGCAGGAAAAATATTGTGTTATAGTGTGTAGAAAGATGTGTGACTTGATATGGGAATTGGGATGAATGTATGAGCTGAAAATGTATGTGGGCAATGTTAAAAATATAGGGGAATATCTGCCCAAATTTGTATGGAAATAGGAGGACTTAGTTGTGTAAGAGGAGAAAACTACCTAGGTAACAACTAGGTGAATTTGAAGAGTTTAAGTGAGTAGTTTAGTATTTTGAAACAGATTTGGAGAAGAGCTAGGTAATGGGATGGAACTAGGATTGAGGTAAAGCATTGAGGATGTTAGGAGCAGCATTAGTAGAGGGAGTATTGAATGGTAAAGAGGAAAGGAAAAACCTGTAGCAATTGTTGAAGAAAGAAAACTGTAACAGTGGAGAAAAACTGACAGTGGAGTGTGTTTTGTAACAGATTTGGATAGAGGGGGATTAGGCTAGTTTAAAGTGCTTAATCAATGCTAAAATATGCTAGATTATATGTAGGAATATTGGGGAAGAGATTGGTAGAAGTTTGGAGTTGAAACAAGTTCAAGAACATATATAATTTGCAAAACTGTATCTGGTCTGAGTTTGCAAACCAGTACGCAAACCCGGACCAGCATAAAAACTCGACAAACTGTTATACAGAAGGAGTGGTCCGGGTTTATAAACCAAGACACTAACCCGGACCACCCCTAAAACATACCCGTAACTCATCAAAACAAGTGGTCCGGGTTTGTAAAGGAGTACACAAACCCGGACCATACGAAAAACACCCCCGTAACTTACAATGGCATGTGGTCCGGGTTTGTAGAGTAGGACACAAACCCGGACCAGACGAATTTCACACCCGAGAGTCTTTCCAAGTGGTGGTCCGGGTATGTAAACCCGGACAGTAACCCGGACCACCTCAAAATGTGTACAGAAACTATCTTAAAGCTATTTTAAGGATGGGTAATGATGGGTAATGATGGTATAAGATAATTAAGACATGATTAATGATGTTTAAAGGGCATTAAGGCCATAAACAAGTTTAGAAAATAATTTTAAGTAAGTGACATAAGTAAATGTATTTGAATAATAAGGAATTAGTAAGTATAAACTGGGAAACTTTAGAAAAGTAATAAGTAGGGTTAATTATAGATAATTAACCACCCAACTGTATGTATATGATAGGATTCGAATAGTTGAACACCGAAGAGGAGTCTGTGAGTCCAAATCAACGGTGCAAGGTATGATTTCTTCATGCTCTGTATCCTAACCTGGTTACCCCGATTTGTGTGCTTATTTGATCACATAAATAAGATAAATGCACGAATCGGACTATATTGCACTTACTTGTGCTTGCTTAAATTGTTCTTGATATATTGTCTTGAACAATCAGTTTGTATAATTCATGAAATGTATGGATGATAATAAGTGTGTATGTACTTCGTAGTGTATTTGTATCTTGTATTGTACTTGTGAGGATGTGTATGGGAGTAAAGTATTTATTGTGTGGCTTGAATGTGATTGACTTCTACTAATTCCTAACCACCTAACTCCTAACGTAAGTATTGAGTAAATTGGAATGAGTAGAAGTCCGATATAGTTTCGGCCACGCGTGAGGATGAGGAGACACAAGAGGTTGGATCCGATTCCTGGTTCTTTAACTGGTCCACGGCCCAAACCCCTTAAATGGGTAGCATCCTGGATTGGTGAACCAAGTAAGCCCGGTGGTGGGACAGTGTAGTCCCTGCCCGGAGGTCCCGACGACTTGACTTGAGTAATGAGTAAAGTAAAGTAATAGTATTGTATGTGTAATGGTCTTGGCTGGGTAAGTCATTGACCCCGAGTAAAAGATAATCTCCACCCGATTAACCCGGGTGGACCAATGAAGCTAACAAGTACGGTGTATTGAGTATGTATGGTGTATGTATTGCGTATGTGTATTTCGGAAGAAGATAAGTATGTATTGGATGGCTTGTATTGTATTCCTTGTATGTAATGAAGTGTGTAAATGTATTCCTTGCGTAAAGTATTGTAGTATTGTGTATAAGAGCATGTATGCATGTATGTTTGAATAAAATGAATTGCATGTATTCGACCAAGTGGTCGGCGTACCCTCGCTAGTACGCGGGGTATACGGAAGTCATATTCAGCGTAAGCTGACCCCCTAGGGGGAACGTTTTTAGTGTGCAGGTACCGAAGCGGATATGGTCAAGGTAAGAGACCGGTGGCTACACTCGGATAGTTAGAAGTAGAATGTAGAAGCGTACTAAGTGGCATACCCCTTGTACTTAGAAAGTAAGTAGTTTGTGAGGAATGGGTAGGGGTTAGACTCTTAATGAGTATCTATGAAATTGAAAGAGGTGTTGTATTTGTATAAGGATCTTAGTAAACTCGGCGTATTACATTGTATTGAACTCACGGAGTATTGTAATGAATGGGAAGTTCTAGTATTTGATTTGGTAATTGGAGTATGTATTGTAAGTGTGTAGTACTCGGATATTCCGGTCCATCAGACCGATGCTGTATGTAGTAGTAGTAGTAGCCTTGTTAGTCACGTGGGTGGCTAACGGCATTGTATCACCACCGTTGATTATGTAAGTATCCGCTGCGTGAGTCTGGATTGAATAAGAAGATTGGACGGTAATGACAGTATTAGCGGTAGGGGTGTTACACTACCTAATGATTTTATCCATCTTGAATTAAAAGATGTGATTAATTAGGTATGATTTGATTAGTCTAAAATTTGAAGGATCCTTACCATATCTAATATACCATTAAATTGAGGTATGTTATGAGTATAATTGGACATTTTAGGTGATTCCCCTACATCCTAGGTTAATCCTTCATCCAATCCATCAAAACATCTTTTAGTTTCGTTATTTGCTCTAGCATTTCACTTTACTAAAGAATCAAGTTTGCAACCGGCTAAATCCCTATTTACCGTTCATTATTTCAATTACTAGGATACAGCAGGTTGGGAATTAGAAACTGATTTCTTTGTGGATACGACCTTGTTGTACTACAATGATTTTGGTGCACCCGCCCAGTGTATTGCTTAGGTTTATACTGTCATAGTATTTTCCCAACAAGTTTTTAGCGCTGTTGCAAGGAAAATTGATTGATCCTATCATTTCCTCTTTCAGTATTTTAGTTTTTGTTAATTTTTTTATTAGTTTTTGCTTTTGGTTATTCTTGTTCATATTTTCTATTTATAATAGTTTAGTATGGTTTATTCTTTTGTTTGTCTAGGTACCTTTTGTCTCTCTTTAGTGTATCAAACACTCAGTCAAGGGGTTCACCGCTTGTTAATCCAAGACCCGAGCTCGAGCCTTCCTTGTTAAGAACTAGAAGAAGCAGAAGAGATCTGAGTATAGTAGATCAGGAACCACTGGTAATCGAATATAATGGCCATGAACAACCACTAGCTCAACACCAAGCTCTTAAGGACTCCCACCAACAGGACACCGAAGGGAGAGCCTTAGCTATAGTCCTCCCGGAGTTAACACTGGAAGAATCCGGACAGTGGACCTTCAAAACCCATTCCATTACTGCAATCCGGGTTTTGAGAAGATTCAGTGGAGCAAATCTGGATGAGCTCCCAACCGCCTGAGCCTATTTCGCAACTTCTGCAACTCCTTTGGAAAAACG
The DNA here is from genome assembly GCA_023374045.1 of Limonium bicolor. NCBI lineage: Eukaryota > Viridiplantae > Streptophyta > Magnoliopsida > Caryophyllales > Plumbaginaceae > Limonium > Limonium bicolor. Next base: position 47,359,000 of record CM041778.1, read on the forward strand.
GGTGTTGTTAATGAGAGGATCTAATTGTAACTCTTTCCTCACTGGTTACAAGAATCAACATCACGGTGGTATCAAAGTCTCCCTTCCATATTAGTCCACACATTGACACAAATGGCTCAAAACTCTTTAGCAAGTAGTGCCCTACCAGTAGAACAAAGCAACTTACTGAAGAGATCAACACTGTAACACCCCTCTCGATAAACACATAATAATCCCTCACGTAGCATAATTAAAAACGTCTTACAGCGGAAGTACAAACAATAATATTAATTCTCACTCGGGTGTCACCTGCCATTACTCGCCCATGCGAGTAACGAAGCAGAAACTAATCCAACAACAGAATAAATAATGCTACTAAACCGCTGTGATAACGAGATAAATCATATACATCATACTAAGTCCATAACCATAACCGATGACAAGTGAGCGTCTACCCAATCCCGATTATACACAACAATACCATCTTACAGTCCAAAGTCTAACATCGTTATACAATTGAATTCCATGTGCGGTAAATAAGACAAAACCCTAACTACCCGGGTCCCGCACTTCGGCTTCGACGATGATCTGCAACCTGCACAATGTTGTGAAGCTCAGCGATAAACGCTGAATATTCCGGGTTTGCATTCAGACCCTATAGGCCACTTAGTCATCTTAACCATCTTGTTATTAGATTGGTTTCATGCTTTACCAGTTTACAGATATAATCAATAATGCAACAATCATGCATAAACACAAGTCATCCAACCAATACAATCACTACATTTCACAATCAACAGTTGCATAAACGAACGTATCGAATAATTGCAATAAAGTGCATAGTCGCTTTTAGCGAATGGTTTCCATACTTATTAATATTCGGCCTTCAAGGCCCCATCCAACCAAACCATGTTTAATTATTTACCAGATGGGTGTCATGTTAGGACAACCCGAATTAACCTTACCAATGGACAGTAGTCCTCCCGTACACACAAAGGTGCTCATGTTGCCAGAGGTCCGGAGGCCCCTGATCGTTCACTTTGCCTCGTAAGGCGTCCATATAAAGGTCGTAGCCGTGTACCAACAGCAGGTACCATCTGATCCACGATCCAATTAGGGCTCGTTGGGAAATTTCCTAGAGCGGAACCCGATCTGGTATCCCCTCAGTGATCACTAATGTGCAACCAGGTAGTTCATAAACTACACTGGATTCCTCCCCTCATCTCATACCAATTCTCTCATAGGATTAAGTGTCTTAATCATTTCCTAAGATATACTCTTAGTTTTATGGAGAATATAATTTATTACTTAGCTGCCCAATGGGTCTCACGCATACCTAGAAGTAATCTAGGTTGTATTCATGTTCGAGATCCATACTCTAGAGACCGACAATGTCGTATCTCATACCTAAGTATTTTACTTAGGTTATTTAATTACATAATTATAATACTAAGGGTATTATACTAAGTAACCATCCTTTTATCACATTGAACGCATATGTATGTTTATATAAGTCGATCTATAGTCGACGTAATATTAGTCCGATGGGCATTCGCGTACAGTAGTATAATGCGATAATGATAAACAGATATCCAGCTCAAGCACACATACATGCATACAAGCATTCACATAGAAATCTTATCACACCTATTAATATCTGGACCCGAGGGAAAACTCAGGACAATCCAGATCAAACCCTTTACATACCGTACACCTTAGACCTAGGATGCGCAGTAGACCACTAAGCTTGTCCGGCGCCTCCGTCTGAAGTACGATCTAAACTGTAATAAAGCTATGAGTCAGTCTCCATGGCTAACTAGATCCGGTATTTCTGAATAACATTGTAACCCCAACAGTTCATCCCCGAATTTCAACTGTTAATTGTTACGGGTTTCTCTAAACTAGTCGGCTTCATTAATTAGACTCGTAGTGTGTCATAATTCGACTGTTTAATGTAATTCATTATATTCATTTAATTTTGTTCATTCTTTTACTTAGGCATATAACCTATAGTTGCATGCATACATGCATTATTTATCATATGACATTATTATCCCACCATCCATTATAATACATTGTATTATATAAAATCCATTTATATTATATGGTTTCCAACCATAATATATACCCATCCTTATATATATATATATTTCTCACATTTGTATATGTACCAATATAGGTGAGTTTCATGAATTATAAAACTCTTATATTATATGACACATTTTTACCATCTTATATGAGATGATTATTCCCATTAATTGTATTATATTATACAACTTATATTAAGATCACTACCTTAATATTATGTAACATTTTATGTTGTATAATTACAACTCCTAAGGTTTATTCAATATATACCTTAGTTTATAAATCTCATTATTTATAGTTTGTCACATTATTTAATGTGAATATCCTTACTTATATTAATTCCATTTAAACCTCATTAATACCATATAATTGTTATAACATTTATAACATTGTAGACCATAGTCTAAAATTCATTTTCCAACCTTCATAAATTCGGTACAACACTATATTTTGTTTTAATTTCATTTTGACCACATAAAATTATGTAATGTTATACCATATAATAATATCATATAATATGATATTTTTATTTCATATAACTTATAACCTATAGTTTTTATACAACACTATTTTTAATTGCCGAAAAGGCACATCCATATAATCTAGTTTTATTAACTTACCATATCTTTATGTTTATTACAATATCACCCCATAATTTATACCATGTTTTATATACCATATAATATAACATTTTTAACTTTATAAAAAGGTATAACCTATAGTTATTTATATGAAATAACCGAACAGACCTTGTCTTGTTCTTATTTATTTTCCAGCCCCTTTAACTTTCCAAATTTACAATTTGACCACATATATAATACTATGTTACATATATCATATATTATAACATTTTAAACCTTAATATAAATATAACCTATAGTTATATATGTTCCAAAATTTCCGAACAGACCTAAAGTCTGTTCTAATTCATTTCTCAACCCACCAACTTTCTATAATTACAATTTGACCCAATTTATAACATATAGTTTTATAATATCATTAAAACTATATATTATACACATATCTTATTAAATACTCTTATATTATTCCAAAAATCACCAAATTTCACCAAAGGGTTATAAATATTATTCCCAACCCTTAAACTCTTGGTATTTACATTTCCACCCCATTTACTTATCCAAAATGTAACAATGACATAATAACTATATATTATACATATATAGTTTATTTTAACTCCAAATTCAACCCAATAAATTCCTAAAAATTCCTAATAGCCCATGGGTGTTTAAAATACCATTTTACACCCTAAGTTTCGGTAATCTTCTTATATACCCCATATGTTATAAAAAATGTTACAATTAAATACATAACTTATTATATAACCATAATTAAATTATTTAACTTATCTAATTTGGTCAAAACCTACCATATGGTCAAGGTTGACCTCCTTAATATTGCCTTGACGATTACTTTCTTTATTTACGGTCTTAACCCCTTATTTTCCAGAATTTACCATTTAACCCCAAAACTTTATAAAATCTTATAATTTTTATTTAAACTACTTTTAACAACTAATTTTTGGCTATATTAATATTTAGCCCCCAAATTTGATTTAATTATAGTTTTAACCCCTATGCTTTACGGTAATACTTTTTATTACCTAAAACTTAATTTAAACTAAATATACATAATTAAAATGGCCTAAAGTACATGGCCTTACTACAAACATTATCTTATAAAATAAATTACACATAAATGCTCCAAAATGCCTTAAATTCTCAGCCTCACCATATATTTTCCAATAATTACGAATCTTCCACATAAAGTCTTAATTTGACATTTATGTTACTTAATCACTTAGATAAATTTACTATCTCATTTCCTTAACCACCTAAGTTCAAAATCTGACCATTTCACCTATGTTCACTCACGGCAATATATATACACAAACTTAAACACATCTTAACATATTAAAGTTGAGATTTAAGTGTTTTATACCTTGTTTTAGCCAAGGCAAGGCCTTGTTTGGCCATGACAAGCTTGAGATAATTTCCACAGCTTGTTAAACATGTTTTAAACAGCAAATTGAGATATGATTAAACTCTAAGCATGAGCTAATCATAAGAAGTGTTTTAATGCACAAATTCAAGGTAAAATTACCTTAGAAATGCAAGGACACCAAGGGATGTTCTCGGCCTATTTTTACAGAAGCAAAAGAGTATCAAAAGGTCTTCTAAATTAAGGCTTAAAACCGTAATAACCCAAGCAAGAAGATGGCTAATTTTTACCTTGATTAAGATGCCAAAAATGGTGTTTTGGCATGGATTTGGCTATTCCTTGCAGATCTTGATATACCAACTGAACAAGCATGTATAAGAGAAGGAAATAAGCCTAGGAAGTCATGGTTTACAACCGGAAATGAAGGGAATGAAGAGGTATGTGCTTAAAGCATATTTTTACCTTAAATGATCAAGCTTTGAACTTCCCTCCTTGTTCCCTTGTTACAGCCGAGAATACTCCCTATTTTAACCACCAAAACACACTACATACATGGATAGAAGAGATTGAAGTTTAGCTCAATGGAAAGAGGGAAGAAAGGTGAAGAGAATGAACATAATTATGCATGGGAAGCTTACCTAGATCAAATGGTGTTTCTCTTTGAACTTAGCTGGTAGCTGGCGTGAATGGAGGAAGAAAGGGAGCTTTTGGTTGCTGAACTTACGGCTGGAAGGAGGTAAGTGGGGAAAGAAATCCAATTTTGCCTTTTATGATATATTAATGTTACTTTAGTGTATAGTACTTGATGACTCATTAGTAGATATTTTAGGTTGTCTAATGGATGAGGATGAAGCCTTAGGAAGGCGGAAATGGTTGGTCAAGTCAAGGGATGACCATTGACCATGGTTTAGTTTAGGAATTTAAATGTTATTCTGGGTACTATTCACCAAAAATCACCCATTTTGATTTTATTTTTAAACTTTGATTTAGACTTTATAATATAGTCTATCATGTCACATTAATGTTATAATAATATAATCTAGGTCTTAAAATGACAAAAAGTCAATATCTTAGAGCTCATACACAAAAACGTGCTTTAAGGTGTTTTAGTGCACATTTTGTGTCCCAAGGTGTTTTTGAGCTTGGTTTTCTTTGATAATGGTTTTATTATGTCCATTACATGATTATTGAACTTAGAAATCCAATTTGGAATCAGATGGAGGTCATAAGACCTTTAAGGTTTCTTAGAGCACTTTTTTTTTGCCCTAATTGACTTTTAAGCATGTTAATGCTTGTTACCGATGTTGGATTGTTGTACAATAATTTTAGTACGTTCATTTATGAGTTAATATGCTTAGGACACAATTATAGATCCTAAGGAGTTCATTTGGGCATATATTTGCCCTAAATGGTCAAAGGGTGCAATTCTTGCTTTATGTTGACCATTGTTGTTTTTAAACTGATTTTAAGGCATGTTTAGGCCTTAATTAGATTTATTAGATGTTTAATCAATGTTTTATTAGTTAGGGATATTTCAAACACAGTCTACCAAGAACCCGGTGAGACCTTGTATGATGCATGGGATCGCTTTTCAAGGAAATGCTGATAAACTTCTCCCACCATTGTCTGGATGATCAGTCACTAACTGACTCCTTGTGAACTCTTCATGACTAAGTCTCCTTAAGAAGGGATGGAACTTCTTGAGACGATAATGAGTAACACAAGGTAGTGGTACAGAACAAAGAAAGAGCTCCAAGGGCAGCGTGTCTTCTTCATGTTGAACTCACTGATCATCTCTCAACCCAAATTTCCTCCCCCACAAAGATGGTAAAGAAGTTGGACACCGTTAAAAAAATCCAAAATCAATATCCTCTTCATCCCCTAATCCATCTGCTGCGGAATGTGCCATATGTGTGGGTCCTCATGGGACTCATTTCTGTGAAGGAAAAGGTTACATGGGTGAGCAAGAGCAGGTCAACTACGTTGGTAACCACCCCAAAAATTCTCACAATAACAGCAGTTACCCATGAAGAAATCATTCTAATTTCTCATAGAGGAACAATGATCATGCCCAAGTAGGACTGAGTAATTTTTCCAATAACTTATCAAAATATAGACCCCTACCTTATCCTCAAGCAAGTAACTCTCAAATGAGATATAGACCTCAAGGCCCTCTGGGTTTTCAACAACAAAAACAACCTCCTCCTCCTTTTGATGGGAAGGCAAAGCTGAGGGATATGATGAAGACCCTCATGTCGGTTGCTCAAAATAAATTCATAGAACAAGATGCTTTCAGGGCCAATCACGAAGCCTTCAATGCCAATCAAATGACATTTAACCAAAACCTCAAAACTAAACTTGATCTAATCTCCCAACAACTCTCTCAAAGACCGGTTGGTACACTTCCAAGTCAACTAAAACCAAACCCAAAGGAGCACCTCAAAGCTATCTTTGTGGAAAAAATGATAAAGATGAGGTAGAAAGGACAAGTGGGGTTAAGGTTTCAGAATACCACTCTTTCATGAATAATGGAAAATGTCAATTAAAACATCTAAAAGAAAGATAGCCCCATTTGAAGCTTCTTCAGTAATTCATGAGCATGGCCTTCAGAATGAGAGGAAGCTCCTTGAGAGGCTTCTTGCTGATTATGCAAAGTAAAAGGCTAAGTTGAAGGATGAAAAGGAAAGGGTCAAAGCAATCACCTTTAGAAGTGGTAAAAAGACAAAAGAAATCCAATTCCCATAAGAGTCGGGTGAACCCAAGGAGAATAATGAAGAGAGGGTTGAGGTGCAGGTAGAGAAACTTCACAAAACACTCCCTCAAACCCACCTACACAAAAACACTCCCCATATGAACCACCTCCACCTTTCCCTAACTGAGTCATAATGAAGAAACTTGATGCTAAGTATAGGAAGTTCCTTTCATTGTTGAAATAAGTGTCAATATCCCTTTTATGGAGCTTATTGCCATTATGCCAAATTTATCAAGCATCTCATCTCCAACAAAACAAAGTTGGCCGAAATCAAGACCATCCAACTCAACGAGGCTTGTTCGGCTATTTTTCAACAACAATGCTCTCAAAATGCAGTGATCCTGGAAGCTTCACCATCCAAGCCATTATTGGGAGCACCTCCTTTGAATACTCCCTATGTGATCTAGGCGCTTCCATTGTGGCTTATGTCTTTTTCAGAATATACATTAATATTCTCTTATTTGTAGTCTTAATGTGATATCCGAAATAGGTATATATATCAATACCACATTTTGAGGAAACTTTTTATATACAAAGTTTTCTTAGTACAAAAATTTCACTCTATATGTGGTATTGTAGTTGCTCTTCTAGAGCTTAATGGCCCTTATCTTATGATTTTCAATCTAGGAAAATCGTTCTCACATGAGACTAATGCCTTGTCATCAGGACACATGCTTATGGGTCAACTATAATCCTTTGGAAATGGTAACGAGCCATAACTGCAATGCATTTCAAGGAAGAATTATTATGAATTCCATCAATAATAATATTATTCATTAATTTTATTGTCTTTTTAAACATGTTACTCAGGACATACACCTTCCCGAGCATATGCCTTTCATACCCCTACAGGGTGTACAAGTTCTTCATAAATGGATAAATCTAATCAGAACATATGTTTTTCCAGACATAAGCCTCTCATGACCCCTTTAGGGTGTATAAATTCTTCCTAAATGGATAAATCTCATAAATGTAAATATATATATATATATATATATATATATATATATATATATATATATATATATGAGTATATGTATATAACAATGAACAATAATAATATAGAATATATAAAAACTAAGAATAATATGTAGAAATATAAATTGTCATCCTCAACATAACTTCTCATTAAAAAATATTCCCACATAGCTTCAGTTTGTAAGCTAGCTTTAAAATAAGCCTAGTTATCTCTACAAAGACCTTGAAAGTCTTACAATCATAATAATATCCAACCATGATAATCATAATTCTTTCCATGGTGTCAATAACAGCTCATCATCTCTCACAATCTAATCATGACTTTTGACTATTCATGAAAAAGGATAAAAATGATCTGACAAAAATCATTCTATAGTTGTCATGCCAATTATTCTCTTTTATACATGAACAATATTTAGGTGATTCGTCATAATCACCCATTTCACATTTTAGCACTATCTTAAAAAAGATGACTACCTATATTCTTCATGCATCGAAATCGTTTTTATAATCACATTTAAATCGAATTATTTGTATGACATCATAGGGTCAAACTAGACATATGAATATTAATTATCATGGTGTATCACTTATGTAGTTTTTCAAAAACCACGTTGAACGATTTTCGTAACTGTCTCCTGATGCAATACCATCATTGTTTCTTCACTAATCATTATACAATGTTCATCTTATACATAATGATAGATACTTCAGTAGATGGATTCGCCAAGTGTTATACCATCTTTTAAAACAATGATATGATCAATACATTTATTTTTCAAATATTGTCAAAAAATTTCAGCGCAATGCTAATATCATATCATATTAAGTTGAATAGTTTTTTTGCACAATGTTAATTTTTTACTCTTATCATATACGATTTTTTTTAAAGAAATCTATGCCTTTATATCAATCATATCAAAAACTTTCAAGTGTGATGCCTTTTATAGCATATCAAAAATAAACTTTCAGATACAATGCCCTTTATAGTATATTGAAGTCAGTGTTTTAGGTGTGATGCATTTCTTAGTGATATCCAAGGCTGTAAACTCTAGTTCGACAATATCAAATATTGTTTATGATATATCATAAAAAATAAACAGATATTAGAAACGATCCTTCATGTATCGTTTGCATGACATCACTCTCTATCAAATCAAACACTTTAAGGCACAATGCGTTTATTTCTTCAAGTAACTGTAACACCCCATCCAACGCCATTCGTGGTTATCGCAAAACTGAACACTTAATCGAACACGTCGCAGCGGAAATAAACAACACCTGGACCTTGCCACGGTCTGATCGTTAGAATATACCGGCCTTATCATTTACAATACTTATCCAAATTACTTATCCAATTCAGAACATCACCAACCTCAATACCACAACCAACCGAGTACAAGTATCTCAAACATAATCTCAACCTTACATCAGCTTAATATAAACAGTCGGGTGCACAGGCGTAACCCGAACTCAAAATAAACATCCCACCCTAAGTCTAACCGCTCCTACTCTCGTAGTGCGTCCTCATGGGTCTCTTACCTGCAAGTGTAAAAATAGCCCCCGAGGGGGTCAGCACGAATGCTGGTACACCCTCTCATGGCCCCCAAGCTAACGGGGCTACGACGACTAATTGTCGATAGCATGGAAATTGATTACATACACAAGCATAATATGAAGTGCAATAACAATAACCACAGATGAACATATATAGTTCACAAACAATGAACGACTCAAGCGTTCCCTTATCAAGTGGGTTAGTAACCCCCTCCTTAGTCCTCATTTTCTTAACCTCAGTTCCTTACCTTACCTTAATCTTAATCTTAATCTCAATCTCAGTATACAAACCTTTCCTGGAAGGGATTGGTTGTAGCTTAATTCGAACATGGGATTTAGGTGATCCCACCGCACCATCTTAATGCCACCTACTCTGGACGGGAGTCCAGCGTAGCTGAGCCGGCAACCGGCCCTAGGCTACAAGTCCGAAAACAAGTCCTTAAGCGGAGGGCAGATCTGATTCAGATACCGTCCCCCTTTTTCCTTAGCATGCATGACCGGAGATCGGTCCCGGGTTTCCTCACTCAAGTTCCAGTTAGTAGAAATCTTAATCATCATGTGCTAGCTAAGCCTTAACGGGCATTAACCAACAACCACCAAACTTAACTCTTATTCTTAACTCAGTAAGTACTAAACTTGGTTAGTAACAATCTCAAGTCTCGCGGGTTAGTGTAAAGATAACACAAACACAACGAGAACAATATAACCGGTTGCATGCTTTATCTTGTTTTAGTCATAGCAATTAAACAGATAGCACACAAGCCAAGGGACACCTCGTTAGCAAGCAGGCCACAAGAAGGATTGTACCGTTCACCGTCGATCGTTGTTTGATTAATCTTCTTCGGGGTCCCAATTCACAAACCTAAAACATTCATTCATTTTTAGGTCATTAGTTATTTGCACCTTACTTAACTCACTTAGTCCCTAAGGATTCCCATTCATACCCTCTCAAGTCTTTGCACTTCAGCTTACAAACTTAACTTTAAACATTAAAACTTACTCTAATCTTAACTTAATTCCTTGAGTTCTTAGGGTCCTAATCATTACTACCCTACACACAGTATACCTTATTACCTAGTACCATTCATAGAATGCAAAATTTCTTTTTTTTTTTTTATTATTTTTAGGCTCGACCGAACTTCCGACCGACCTTACCTAAGGTCGGTCCATTCCATACACTTCACTTCACACCGTTTGAAAATTTTATTACCCCCGACCGACCTTTCAAGTCCTGTCCCCAATGTCGGTCCATTCCCGAGAGTTTCCCCGAAGGAAATTTAAGCTCGACCGAACTTGCCAAGTCCGGTCCTATGTTCGGTCGATTCCAGAGACTTTACCGTACAAAATACATGCCCGACCGACCTTGTAATGTCCGGTCCCCAAGTCGGTCCATTCCAGAAACTTCTCCGGTAGTGTAAACTGAGCTCGACCGACCTTGCAAGTCCGTCCTAAGGTCGGTCGGCTCCAGAACCTTGTTTCTAAATTCTCTTTCAACTCCAAACTTCTCCTCACATATCCTAATATGTTATAACCTCATTTGGGCACCTCAAATACCCTTAAGCCCTCCTCAAAACACATTAAATCATTCACCAAGATTCACCTTAGTCATTACATTTTCCTTGTAATAATGCTAACACTGTAAGTTTCCTCTAGGTTCTAGGTGGTGGTTCATACCTAATGTAACCACTATGCCAAATGTTTCCTCCTCACCACTATAACTCATCTCCCAAGCATCTTTCACCATCTAAACTCTTTTATATGCATTTACTTAAAGTTCCTTCACACAGTTTAACTTCCATCTATCAACAACATTATTTCCTTCCTAGTTTGTACACCACATTTGCCTAAGTCCTAAATACTCAAATACATTCTCTTGTTTCCTAAATCCTTCATGGTGATACCTAAGTCATTAGAACACCCTTATCTCACCCTTTTCATCATCAAGACATGAACTACCCCAAACCTTGATATGTGGTTTTAATATCAAATTATGGTATGTAAAGCTAAAAAAGTGCCTTAGTAACATCAGTGAACGATTTAAATAATAAAATGCATAAAGCATTAAGACACAGTTTGAGCAAAAATGCTCTAAGCTATGAGTGAACTTGGTTAGGACCCAAAGAGCCTACCAGATTTGATAACATTTAATTATGATTTAATAGGCTAAATAAGTCCTTAGGAAACTTTGGTAGACAATGAAACCAAACAAACACAAGTAATACCTTAAAGTCAATATGAGCAAAAATGTGCTCTAAGCTTGGGATGATGTGTATAAGACCTAATGGTCATACCTACCCTTATTTCATGTTATGAACATATTAAATCAATTACTAAAGACAAACCAGCTTGAAAACGTTAAAACACAAAATGTGCTTTAAGGAGTCTTAAAGCACGTTTTTGAAAAATTTGTCTTGTAAATGAGTTTTTGAATGGCTAAATGTCCATCATTACTCTTTAATTAATATGTGTACTATATAGTATCACATTTGGGTGCCATATTAGTGGGAAATCAAAAATTTCACTTCTATGTGCCTTATTTGTGAATAGTAACTTTTATAAGCTAGTTTGTAACATAAATGTTAAGTGATTAAATTGGTCAACAAAGACCAAAACACCCTCCTAGGCATAATGGTGGCCGGTTTTTGTAGTGAGGAGTCACCAAGTATGTTAACTTGTTAAGTAAATAAATGTGACTCATAGTTACTTTTGCTTTAAGACTTAAATTCTTCAAAGTAAGTTCTATCTTCATTCTCCCTTCCTTTCCTCCATTTCACACGTTCCAACTCCTTCTTCCTCTCTCTTCTTGTTCTCTCTCGTAATATATCACTACAACCATGGAAGTCCATCTTTGACCACATGTAAAACCTAGCTCACTTAACCAAATCAAAACAAACACCACCATTCTCTTAGTTAAGCCAAGCTCTACAATCTTGTCCTTTCAAAACTTCAAAACCTCCATTTCGGTGCCAAGAGAAAACCACCATGGGAGGAGCTTGAGCTCACCTTTCTACATATTCTTGTTCTCCTTTGCTTCAAGGTAAGGAAACTCAAGAAAATCCATGTTTCCTCCATGTTTTCATGTTGTTCGAAAATTCACCTCACAATGGTGTATTTATCTTGCTTGTTTTAGCTTCATTTGAATCTTCCAAGGGCTAGGAGGAGTCCTCTCTTGATACTTATTCAAGTTCTCTTCCAATTCCAAGGTAACAATTACCTTAATGTGTTAAAACAATATGTGTAACTACGGGTTTACAAGAGATGAAGCATAATGCTTGAATACTCATTATGTTGTTTGTATAATGTTTAGAAGTTGACAAACACCAAACACCCCCACCGGTTTACAAGGAACCAAGAAAGAATTTGTGAGGAAAAAGAGGTAAACAAACTATCTCAATGTAGTTTAAATGCCTTAGGAAATGAGCTTCATTTGCTTGATAAAACCTAAGGAGCCAATGGTGAGTGACCTAGTAAATGTTCTCAAGGAGACTAGTAAAAGACATATGTTTTGGGTGTATGTATTTGCAGGTCCAAAGGCATTATTTATGTGGGAAATTCAGTGTTTAGGTTATGCAATTTAAGGGCCTAAGCCTGTTATTTAAGGGCCTAAGTGCCAAGCAATTTGAGTTGTGCACTATATTGTTATGTAGTGCTTAATGTGTGAAGTTTGTGTATAAAAATGTGTTTGATGGATTTTAGGTGTTTTGAATGAAATAAGGTAAAAACCTAAGTGTTTGGATGTGAGTATATACAAGAGAAGCTATGGCCAAATTTGGGAAATGGTAAGAAGTTCTAAGTGTGGTAAGTGAGCTTTGGTGAACTAGGAAGTGTTAAAGGTGAATGAATGTTTACTTGAGAAAAAACAGGGTTAAGGTGATTTAGAGTGATGCAAGGATTTAGGTGTTGTCTTTGAAGTTCTAGGAATTCAATGTGGTGTTTAGTGGATGTGTGTAAGTCTTAGAGGAGTTTGTTTAAGGTTTAGGTAATGTTGATATTCAAGGAATAAGTGATGTTTGGTAAGATGTAAAAGGAGATTTAGTTAGTAAGAAAATAGCTTAAGAGATGATGTTAAGTGAGGAGAAAGTGTCTTGGGATAGTTTATATAAGGTGAGAACCCATTTAGGGACCTAGTACAAATGTTGAAAGTGTTAAGGAATTTTTACAAGGTATAAGTAAAGGTTTAAGGAAATAGGAAAAATAGTTCTGTGAGTGTTTAAGAATATCTTAAGGGTGTGTTCGAAGTGCCAAATGGTGTTAGAACACATTAAGAGGCCTTAGGAGAAGTTTGGTGAAGAATTGACAAAGTTTGGGTAAGTTTAGGAGGCGACCGACCCAGGGGCCGACCCAGTTTTTGGGTCGGTCGAGCCTCTGTAAAATGTTGGGAAAATGTTCGGTGATGGTCCGACCCAAAAGGGTGGGTCGGACATGGGTCGGTCGAGGACAAGTTTCAAAGGTGGAAAAAAATGTTCGCACATGGACCGACCCAGAATGGTGGGTCGGACGTGGGTCGGACGGGCATGTTTATAAGGAAGTAAAAGGGTTCTGTAATGGACCGACCCAGAAGGTTGGGTCGGTCAGTGGGTCGGTCGGACCAAAAACAAGGTTTAAGGTTATGAAATGATATGTAATGATGGGGATTGGTAGGTAATGGTGTTATAAGGTTGTTATGGACAGGTTAGGTGAGTTTTAATGACACCTAAGTGGGTTAAAAGTTGTATTAAAATGTGAGAGTAAAACAAGTTAAAAATGTTAAGTTATGTAACTAAGTTAACGGGGAAAAGTTAAGCATTGACATTAAATGATCAAGCAAACCCCGATGTTAATGAACACGTGTGATGTTAACAGTTGTTCGAGAAATGCTCGAGGAACATAATGGACAGGATAGTGGACTCCGGTGACAGGTATGGTTTTCTTGCAACCCTGCGTCCTACCGGATTACACCGGCTTGTATGCCAATGTGTTTTTCTGTATGTTTGCCACGTTGTAAGATAAAACATGTAATGAGTTTACAGTAATTCATTTATGTGGCGTGTTCAACTCCGATACCATTTAACCTCGGCAGTGTTAACCTTAGTTAACTGAGTCTAGGATCACTTGTGAGTTCGGTATTCGGAGTAAACGACCCGTACCATGGGACGTACTAACCACGGCTATGCGTGTGTTAATTGTGTGTTATGTGTTTGTGAATGTAGGGATCTCCCTTGTGTGTTTAACCCAGTTGTAATACTGTATGTGTTGTTATGTGATAGGCTCCATAGTGGGGTTCTAACTAATATTTAAAGTGAGTATGTACTAACAGTAGTGAGGAGTCCGGTTTGGCTGGTCGCGCGTTGTTTGGGAGAGGGTATCCTTCCTAGCCTTACCCTTCTCTTTGTTATGGTTGTTTCCCTCACGGGTTATGATCTCCCATTAGCTTACTCCAAAGCTTGGCTATTCTGACTTATGATCGGTTTAGGGGGAACATGTGTTTGTGTGGTGTGTCCGGGCCTCCAAACCCGAACCGCCTTAACTTAAGTTACTCGTCCAACTATTAGGACGGTAATGAGTGTTGTTGTTATTGTATACGAGCTTATCATGAGACTGGCAACATTCTCTAGGCTCACCATGTATAAACATGTTTGGGTCGGTTCCTAAAGAACCACTCCCGCTAGTTATGTATGTATAAACAATGTTTGGGTCGGTTCCTAAGCGAGCCATTCCCGTTGTGTTATGTGTTTTGTTTGATGCATATTTATTGCGGTTGTGTTGTGCACATGGAAACGTGCAAAGTGTTGTTAATTGTTGTTAAGTAGTGTATGTTATATGTTGTATACTGTGAGTGTGTGGATCATGGATATGTTTCCCAGTTGTGATAAGAGGCGTTTGAGGATAACCCGATTGAAGGGTATGTGTCGCCTATTAAGGAAGTAGCTCCATTAGAGGAGGAACACTCTAGGGATAATGAATACCAAGATGACTTATTTAGTAAGTATATATTATCCGATTGTTGAGCCCATAGAGGCGAAATGTTAAGTGTTGTGTGTTATTGTCACATGCATGATTTAAATATAATCAACTGCATGCTAAGACGACAATTAGTTGTGCGTGGCCCGGTAGCATGTGGCTGCGGGATTACCATACCAGCAAGGTGCTGAGCCCTTGGGGCCACCCCTTTCTCTTCTTTTCCTATTTCAGGTACGAAGTGCTGGAAGCCGTTCGAGAGTAGGACGGGTAGTCATTGTACATGGGTATTCATTTAAGTGTATGTATACAGTAGGTGTAGTAAGACCGATGTTGTTGTCGGCATCAGTTTATAAATACTCGGTATAGTTGTTAAGGTGTATATTGTAGTTGTTGTTAATGGAAAGGGATACTAATGTATAGTGCTCGGGAATTTAGCCCATCAGACCGATACATTGTGTATGTATTAGCCTTGTTAGCCACGTGGGTGGCTAACGGCGTGTAACACCAACAAGTTAAGTAATGTGATGAGGTTTATAATTCCGCTGCAGTTTGTTGTAAGTATGTAAATGTTGGATGGGGTGTTACAAAAAGTGGTATCAGAGCGATATCGCTCTGATGACTGAAACTACCGACTTAGGAAGTACCGAGTTAGGATTTAAGTACTTTGGGTTAAGGGTTGAGTGATAGCGTGAGAGATACGCTAGTAAGGAACTACCAGTGACTACTGGAAACCTACAATATCCTTCCCACCCTCCACAATCCCTGTATATAACTTGGGAAAACAACGCCAGAGAGATGGAAGTCCTCTCTTACTCGGGAATACCCGATCTAACTGTTATTATATATACCTTTAGGGTACGGAGAACCTGTCATACGGTAGATCCCGAAAACTGGGAATCCCGGAGACGGTCTCCATCTGAATATGTTAACCACATTCCATAGCAATGAATGAAGGATCTTGTGTATTGGAGAATAGAATTTCCGGCAACCTGGGTCGACATGCAAGGCAGTCGAGAATAACCAGCTTGCAACGCACCTACCGTGCAACAGGCAAGAAATGGATTAATAACACCCGAGACAAGTGTCTACGGAACCACAGTTGATAAATAATACACCAACAGTGTACCAACCGACAAAGGAACTACAACGTAGTGCCCAAACAAGAGACAAGACTCAGTAACCACGACAAGTGCGTGGATGGTGGGCTACAAAGAGAATACAAAACTAAGACAAAGGGGTCTCCCAGAATGGGAAATACCCTAGTTAATGATTATTATGTGAATACAGTGAGAAGTCACCTAGACAAGTTATTATCAAGACAGCAAGATCAGTGAGGGCCAACAAGGCCACTGATAACAGTATGGGTAAAAACAATACCACAACCGGTATGTGTTAAACCGATAGCCAGTTAGCATGGCGCACTTGCCATAGCAAGTGCTGCTATAATAGGGCTGTTCGGGAAATTTATAACCACTACAGGTACTTGGAAAAGTACCATGGAGTTAAATGTGATCGTCATAACAGTGGAAGGGCCTGTTAGCCTAACCTCTGTAATTGTAAGTACACCAGTCAGCAAGAAGCTAGACTTGGTTAAGGTAAGAAGATGTTGTGAAACCGTGAAAATTTTTCTTTCAACCCAGATTTATTCAAACCCTTTTCTTTTCAAAACCAGATTTTCTTTCAAACCAACACTTCTTTCCAACCTTCTTTTAAAGCAAACCAATAAAACCAAGGGCAATTGGCAAGGATACAACAGTGGATGAACCTTCCCTCGATTAAGTTCGGGAAGCAAGGAATGAATATTGTCACGGGACAATATAAGGGAGTTGACAACAGAATACTTCACCTAGGCGTGTGACGGACACTACAAGTGTACCAACTGTGTGTGGGACGACCGCACTCCGATAGGAGCATGTGGGCCTGACAGACCTACTTATGGGTTAGTTGGGTAAGTAGCAATGTATCAGTATGATACCCCATATATGTATACGAGTAGAGTCCGAAACACGGGAAGTAGTCGACTCCGTCTACGGTCAGCAGTATAAATCAAACGAGGGCTAAGGATTACAAGGAATAGTTGAAGTTAAGGAATTCAGTTAAGTTAACAAGACTAAAAGGATTAGTGAACTCCTCTCAAGGAAATGTTTAAGAGTTAGCAAGTGCGAAGGGCACAAACTGTTATGTAAAGACACCACATATGTCTTAAGGATCCTTAGGGATAAACATTATAGCTGGAATGGTGACCCAGCCTGTACATGGCAAACAGATGCCTAATGTGGACACCTTAATGTGCAATGGACGGGATGAAATTCCCAGAATGAGTACCTACACTACCAGGAAATGTTAATCTTCACAGAAGAAGATAATAACCAGTAAAGAATGCGAAAGGCGTAGCTAACGGAATGTACCAATAAGTGTGAGCCAAATGTAAAGGCATAACTTAACAACACCCAGGGAGCAATCCTTGAAGGGTGTTCACATCAACAATTGTTGAATGAAATGACATGACAGAAACACAAGGGTTGAAACTAACACCCAGTTTAGACATAAGTTGTCAGGAGACGGACTGACAATCTTAAGGGGCATCCCATGAAAGGAAACGGAATGCAACGACCTTGTCATGGAGCTCAGTATAATATCCAAACCATATAAGGTTGTACAGAGAAGTACATATGTGTGGACAGCCTACAATGAGCCCAGCTCAAGGCAAACAAGGCTCATAAGCCATAAGTAAGACATGTTATATAAATTCAATTGATTGCAAAAGTTTATGTTGTATAAGTGAATAGAGTGGTAAACGAACCACTGCATTAAGAGTGGGGATACCTCTCGATATTGTGACACCGCAGGAGCGGTAGTTATGTGAATCAAGTTCAAGAAATATGTTAAGGATGGACGATGTTATTAATGAAAGAGAGTAATTAGCTTAGTAGTATGTGTATAAAGTGAAGCACCTGGCTGAATAACGCCGGCTTGTGACTCGAATGATCGATGCTCAAGGAGCATTCTGTGGTCATCCAAATGAGGGATGAACCATAATGTGAATAATGTAAGTTTATGTGTGGAAGTTGAGGTGACAGTAGATACAATATAAGCTGATGTTATACAGGGAGTAGGAGCACGGTGCGCAACAAGCGACCGTTGTATAAATATTGTTAAACGAAAACGTAACAGATAAGATCAGTTATGAGTTAAACTCAGTGGAGATGCAAGATAAGTGATATTAAACAGACTGGGCAATAAGCCAGTAGTAGGTACTGTGTGATGAGGAACTCAGTGTGAATTCCATGGCGAATCGAATAAGGGATTTACTGTCAAGAGTTTACGCCTCTGCACTCTGTATGACTGAGTGTTTTGGTATTGCACTTGCGCAGTAATGATCGAATGAGATAGCTAGGAATTGGAAACATGTTGATTGCGGACAAATAATGTTATAATGGCCGATGCATAGGAAATGCAAGGCCGCACCAATAAAAAGTACTTGTACAAAACCAGACGTGGAAATATGATTAACAGTAAGTGACTACAGTAGCACTAACTACCAAATATCGGTATGGAATATACCCCAAATATTGGAAATAGCTGAGAGAGCACTACACACTAGGTAGTAGCTCAATCTCAACCGACAGTAAGTCGGAAGGGAACAAGTCAATCATTGTGAAATACATAGCTGTATACCCAGTAAATTATCATGGAAGTGGATGGAAAATTGTGAAACTCACCGAATCCGCTCAGGGTAAAAGATACCGTGCGTCGGTTGAGAAACCATTGTTACCAAGATGAAGGTAACAATTGGGGATGTACAATACAGTAAGAATAACAAAAGGGAGCAACTAAGCTCTACAGTTATTAGAGTTTCGCAGCAGAAACTAGT
Organism: Limonium bicolor; assembly: GCA_023374045.1. Taxonomy (NCBI): domain Eukaryota; kingdom Viridiplantae; phylum Streptophyta; class Magnoliopsida; order Caryophyllales; family Plumbaginaceae; genus Limonium; species Limonium bicolor. The sequence continues at coordinate 47,378,127 of CM041778.1, forward strand.
GAACCAGTGATTCAGAGGTACAACGTGAATAATGAATGAGTGGATGGCTAATTATTAACGCCTAAAAGCCTCACAGGCCAGGACCGAAACCGGTTATGAGTTATAACTCCAATGCGAATTCTTGGTTTAGGGACTAAACCGCCAATATGGTTAAGATCCTCTGATCAGAATCCATTGTGTAATAGACCGCATGGAAGTTAAAACACTTCACGACGGCAGAACATTTAAGCCAATGTTTAGTGATTGATTACGTGGGCGTAATCCCTTTTAAGGGGGGTAGAGCGCAAAACCACTTGGTGTATATTACCGTACAAGTGTACGTAGTGTATGTGACTCATATTGTGCATAGCACAAAATTATTGTTTGTTTTGATGATTGGTGTGTGTGTTACGTAAACATACCATTCATTCATGGATTAATTGTGGTAATTGCGCACAGATGATGCGAATACCATTGTGAAAGTGTGTGTGTTTGTTAACAGTTGTGTGTGATTGTACAAGTGTGGGGAGTAGATAAACTCCCGGGGGAACAAAAGCCCACAGTGTATAAATGTAAAACCAGGTGTTGTATTTTGGATAAAATATATGTGTATACTATATATATATACTTATAGTGATGCATAAAAGGGCATGATACCGACATAGAACCTAGTGAGAATAAGATTCCCTAGACAACAGGATTAAAAGTGAATGGAGGTAACTGATAGACGGAGTTCTATCCTTTGGAGATGTTGTGATCATGACTAGAATGATTCAAAAGATAGAAAATTGGAAATGAGTGACTTACTTGATGCTTGAAAATGAAGTGGGAGGTGGAACTTGATTTGCATGTGATCAAGGGAAGCCGAACACAAATTGGGGTGGAAGGATAGTTCAACACTGATGCTGATCACATCAGGGTTGGATGACTCTTGAAACTCCCTATAAGTGGTCACGAATAACCACGCTAATAAAAGAAGCAAAGAGCTTAAGTTGGACTTGGAGTTGTGTGTGTTTTCAAAAGGATTTTAAATTGGTATTTATAAAACGTTGATGGATACTTGACATAATTAAAGTCTTCTTACTTAACCTCATAAGGAATTTTAAACTTATGTGATTGTTTTAATCTCCTAAAGGCACGGGGACGGAAGGTGTCCATCGCGACCGTGTTCTGCGGGATCACAGTGTATATCAAGGATATTTTTTGATTGCTATACATGCTCTGACATGTTGTGTGGTATGTGTAATGAATGCTGTTTTGACTTGGATTTCCTAAAGTGTATACTATCAAGGCCTATGAGTCTAAATGTGTGGTGTTACATAGACCTATTGTCTAAAGACTGTTATGTTACCAGGACCTATGTGTCCAAATGTTGTTATGTTACCCAAGACCAGTGAGTCAAAGGGTTGTTATGTATGTGTAAGTGTTGTTAAGATACCCCGGACCATAGAGTCCGAGGTTATCATTTGGATATGTTATGTTATGTGTGGATGTGAATGTGTTGCCCGGACCATCAAGTCCGAGGTTGTGATGTAAAGTGTGTTTGGTTAAGGAAGTTATTTCCAAGTGATTACTGTGTTCTAATCTAATGATATGTGAAAAGTGTGAACTTCGAGGACGAAGTTCTTTTAAGGGGGTAGATTGAAATACCCCAAACCTTGATATGTGGTTTAAATATCAAATTATGGTATGTAAAGGCTAAAAAAAGTGCCTTAGTAACATCAGTGAACGATTTAAACCATAATAAATGCAATAAAGCATTAAGACACAGTTTGAGCAAAAACATGCTCTAAGCTATGAGTGAACTTGGTTAGGACCCAAAGAGCCTACCAAGATTTGATAACATTTAATTATGATTTAATAAGGCTAAATAAGTCCTTAGGAAACTTTGGTAGACAATGAAACCAAACAAAACACAAGGTAATACCTTAAAGTCAATATGAGCAAAAATGTGCTCTAAGCTTGGGATGAATGTGTATAAGACCTAATGGTCATACCTACACCTTATTTACATGTTAATGAACATATTAAATCAATTACTAAAGAAAACCAAGCTTGAAAACAAGTTAAAACACAAAATGTGCTTTAAGGAGTCTTAAAGCACGTTTTTGAAAAATTGTCTTGTAAATGAGTTTGAATGGCTAAATGTCATCATTACTCTTTAATTAATAGTGTACTATATAGTATCACATTTGGGTGGCCCATATTAGTGGGAAATCAAAAATTTCACTTCTATGTGCCTTAGTTTGTGAATAGTAACTTTTATAAGCTAGTTTGTAACATTAATGTTATAAGTGATTAAATTGGTCAACAAAGACCAAAACACCCTCCTAGGCATAATGGTGGCCGGTTTTTGTAGTGAGGAGTCACCAAGTATGTTAACTTGTTAAGTAAATAAATGTGACTCATAGTTACTATTTGCTTTAAGACTTAAATATCTTCAAAAGTAAGTTCTATCTTCATTCTCCCTTCCTTTCCTCCATTTCACACGGTTCCAACTCCTTCTTCCTCTCTTCTTCTTGTTCTCTCTCGGTAATATATCACTACAACCATGGAAGTCCATCTTTGACCACATGTAAAACCTAGCTCACTTAACCAAATCAAAAACAAACACCACCATTCTCTTAGTTAAGCCAAGCTCTACAATCTTGTCCTTTCAAAACTTCAAAACCTCCATTTCGGTGCCAAGAGAAACCACCATGGGAGGAGCTTGAGCTCACCTTTCTACATATTCTTGTTCTCCTTTGCTTCAAGGTAAGGAAACTCAAAGAAAATCCATGTTTCCTCCATGTTTTCATGTTGTTCGAAAATTCACCTCACAATGGTGTATTTATCTTGCTTGTTTAGCTTCATTTGAATCTTCCAAGGGCTAGGAGGAGTCCTCTCTTGATACTTATTCAAGTTCTCTTCCAATTCCAAGGTAAAACAATTACCTTAATGTGTTAAAACAATATGTGTAACTAGGTTTACAATGAGATGAAGCATAATGCTTGAATACTCATTATGTTGTTTGTATAATGTTTAGAAGTTGACAAACAACCAAACACCCCACCGGTTTACAAGGAACCAAGAAAGAATTTGTGAGGAAAAAGAGGTAAACAAACTATCTCAATGTAGTTTAAATGCCTTAGGAAAATGAGCTTCATTTGCTTGATAAAATACCTAAGGAGCCAATGGTGAGTGACCTAGTAAAATGTTCTCAAGGAGACTAGTAAAAGAACATATGTTTTGGTGTATGTATTTGCAGGTCAAAGGCATTATTTATGTGGGAAATTCAGTGTTTAAGGTTATGCAATTTAAGGGCCTAAGAGCCATGTTATTTAAGGGCCTAAGTGCCAAGCAATTTGAGTTGTGCACTATATTGTGATGTAGTGCTTAATGTGTGAAGTTTGTGTATAAAAATGTGTTTGATGGATTTTAGGTGTTTTGAATGAAATAAGGTAAAAACCTAAGTGTTTGGATGTGAGTATATACAAGAGAAGCTATGGCCAAATTTGGGAAATGTGTAAGAAGTTCTAAGTGTGGTAAGTGAGCTTTGGTGAACTAGGAAGTGTTAAAGGTGAATGAATGTTTACTTGAGAAGAAAACAGGTGTTAAGGTGATTTAGAGTGATGCAAGGATTTAGGTGTTGTCTTTGAAGTTCTAGGAATTCAATGTGTGTTTAGTGGATGTGTGTAAGTCTTAGAGGAGTTTGTTTAAGGTTTAGGTAATGTTGATATTCAAGGAATAAGTGATGTTTGGTAAGATGTAAAAAGGAGATTTAGTTAGTAAGAAAATAATGCTTAAGAGATGATGTTAAGATGAGGAGAAAGTGTCTTGGGATAGTAGTTATAATAGGTGAGAAACACCATTTAGGGACCTAGTACAAATGTTGAAAGTGTTAAGGAATTTTTACAAGGATATAAGTAAAGGTTTAAGGAAATAGGAAAAATAGTTCTGTGAGTGTTTAAGAATATCTTAAGGGTGTGTTCGAAGTGCCAAATGGTGTTAGAACACATTAAGAGGCCTTAGGAGAAGTTTGGTGAAGAATTGACAAAGTTTGGGTAAGTTTAGGAGGCGACCGACCCAGGGGCCGACCCAGTTTTTGGGTCGGTCGAGCCTCTGTAAAATGTTGGGAAAATGTTCGGTGATGGTCCGACCCAAAAGGGTGGGTCGGACATGGGTCGGTCGGACAAGTTTCAAAGGTGGAAAAAAATGTTCGCACATGGACCGACCCAGAATGGTGGGTCGGACGTGGGTCGGACGGGCATGTTTATAAGGAAGTAAAAGGGTTCTGTAATGGACCGACCCAGAAGGTTGGGTCGGTCAGTGGGTCGGTCGGACCAAAAACAAGGTTTAAGGTTATGAAATGATATGTAATGATGGGGATTGGTAGGTAATGGTGTTATAAGGTTGTTATGGACAGGTTAGGTGAGTTTTAATGACACCTAAGTGGGTTAAAAGTTGTATTAAAATGTGAGAGTAAAACACAGTTAAAAATGTTAAGTTATGTAACTAAGTTAACGGGGAAAAGTTAAGCATTGACATTAAATGATCAAGCAAACCCCGATGTTAATGAAAACACGTGTGATGTTAACAGTTGTTCGAGAAATGCTCGAGGAACATAAATGGACAGGATAAGTGGACTCCGGTGACAGGTATGGTTTTCTTGCAACCTGCGTCCTACCGGATTACACCGGCTTGTATGCCAATGTGTTTTTCTGTATGTTTGCCACGTTGTAAGATAAAACATGTAATGAGTTTACAGTAATTCATTTATGTGGCGTGTTCAACTCCGATACCATTTAACCTCGGCAGTGTTAACCTTAGTTAACTGAGTCTAGGATCACTTGTGAGTTCGGTATTCGGAGTAAACGACCCGTACCATGGGACGTACTAACCACGGCTATGCGTGTGTTAATTGTGTGTTATGTGTTTGTGAATGTAGGGATCTCCCTTGTGTGTTTAACCCAGTTGTAATACTGTATGTGTTGTTATGTGATAGGCTCCATAGTGGGGTTCTAACTAATATTTAAAGTGAGTATGTACTAACAGTAGTGAGGAGTCCGGTTTGGCCGGTCGCGCGTTGTTTGGGAGAGGGTATCCTTCCTAGCCTTACCCTTCTCTTTGTTATGGTTGTTTCCCTCACGGGTTATGATCTCCCATTAGCTTACTCCAAAGCTTGGCTATTCTGACTTATGATCGGTTTAGGGGGAACATGTGTTTGTGTGGTGTGTCCGGGCCTCCAAACCCGAACCGCCTTAACTTAAGTTACTCGTCCAACTATTAGGACGGTAATGAGTGTTGTTGTTATTGTATAACGAGCTTATCATGAGACTGGCAACATTCTCTAGGCTCACCAGTGTATAAACAATGTTTGGGTCGGTTCCTAAGAGAACCACTCCCGCTATGTTATGTATGTATAAACAATGTTTGGGTCGGTTCCTAAGCGAGCCATTCCCGTTGTGTTATGTGTTTTGTTGTGATGCAATATTTATTGCGGTGTTGTGTTGTGCACATGGAAACGTGCAAAGTGTTGTTAAGTGTTGTTAAGTAGTGTATGTTATATGTTGTATACTGTGGAGTGTGTGGATCATGGATATGTTTCCCAGTTGTGATAAGAGGCGTTTGAGGATAACCCGATTGAAGGGTATGTGTCGCCTATTAAGGAAGTAGCTCCATTAGAGGAGGAACACTCTAGGGATAATGAATACCAAGAGTGACTTATTTAGTAAGTATATATTATCCGATTGTTGAGCCCATAGAGGCGAAATGTTAAGTGTTGTGTGTTTATTGTCACATGCATGATTTAAATATAATCAACTGCATGCTAAGACGACAATTAGTTGTGCGTGGCCCGGTAGCATGTGGGCTGCGGGATTACCATACCAGCAAAGGTGCTGAGCCCCTTGGGGCCACCCCTTTCTCTTCTTTTCCTATTTCAGGTACGAAGTGCTGGAAGCCGTTCGAGAGTAGGACGGGTAGTCATTGTACATGGGTATTCATTTAAGTGTATGTATACAGTAGGTGTAGTAAGACCGATGTTGTTGTCGGCATCAGTTTATAAATACTCGGTATAGTTGTTAAGGTGTATATTGTTGTTGTTGTTAATGGAAAGGGATACTAATGTATAGTTGCTCGGGAATTTAGCCCATCAGACCGGTACATTGTGTATGTATTAGCCTTGTTAGCCACGTGGGTGGCTAACGGCGTGTAACACCAACAAGTTAAGTAATGTGATGAGGTTTATAATTCCGCTGCAGTTTGTTGTAAGTATGTAAATGTTGGATGGGGTGTTACAAGACAACCTCTAGAACATCATAGTACTTCCTTAGTCATTAAATCCCCTTAGAATATCTTAAACACTTAAGTTCTCCATTAAATTTTTGCCATGGGTTCTCTAGTACATAGCACATCCTAACACATGGTTTTTCTCCATCAAACAACCAACATCACCCAAATTCTCATCACAACACCTTAACACACAATTTACACTAAAACTTCACCACATCATCATATAGTGCTTAAACTTAAAATGCTTGGCACTTAGGCCCTTAAATGACAATAATCTTAACCACTGAATTTCCATATATTTGCCTTCAACCTGCGAGTACACACAACAAGGCTCCCATTGAAATAAAATGCTTCTTGTAATTCATCTCCACATTGTTTTAACTATCTCCTCTTCTCATTTGCTCTTTAGTCACAAGTTCACAAACATAGTCATTGTTTCTCCTAGGTTTTATAAACCTTCCCAATATAAACTCTACACTAAACTCATCATATACCTAAATCCCATTCCCTTAAACAATAAAACACCTTAAGGTAAGTAATTTACCTTGTTCTTTTACAAGCTTAAAAAGCTTTCTTCCTTAGGTTTTTCTTTGTTCAATCTCGGTCACCAATGTGTATCTCCTTGCCAATGTTCTAACCAATATCCAATGACTCCAATGAGTACTAGATAACACATTAACCCTAAGGAACAAACCCTAGGTTAAAAATATGCTTTAAGGTATTAAGGTGATTGTTTTACCTTGGTTTCTCAAGACAAACTTGGATATGAAGCAAGAAGGACCTCCTCTCTCCTTTGAAGAGTAGAAACAAGCTAGAACAAGGCATTAAAATGGAGTCCCATGAGCACTAATTTTCGGACATGTGAAGAAAATGGTGGAAACCTAGATTTTCTTGCACTTTCTTTACCTTAAGAGAATGGAGATGCCAATGGAGTCTCCAAGCTTGAGTTTCCTCCTCTAATGGTGGTTTGACTTGGCACCAAATCAAAGCTCTTGCAATTTCGAAAAGATAGGAAGAAGGAGCTTGAGCTAACTAAGAAGAATATGTATTTTGTTTGGATTTGGAGCTAAAATGAGCAAGATGTAACCAAGGAAGGATGGAGCTTTCATGGAGGTTGAGTTTTACGTGAATGGAGAAGGGAGAGAGCAGCTCAAACCGTGGGAAAACAAAAGAGAATGAAGAAGTGAGGAGAGAGAACTAATAAAGTGTGATATTTATGTAAAAGGTGAATAGTGCTTTTACTTTATAACTCTTATTTGCTTTCTTATTTGCTTAATGACTCATGAAGGTGGTGACTCACCTCATAAGAAACCGGCCCCCTTTTAATAATGAGGGTAATTAAGTCTTTGTTGACCAAATGTCTCACTTATATAGACTTATGTTATAAACTAGCTTAATTAATTCACTATTCACAAAACAAGGCACATTGTTGTGAAATTTTTGATTTCCCATTGATATAGACTTCCAAATGTGATACTATATAGTACACATGTTAATTAAAGAGTAATGATGGACATTTAGCCATTCAAAACTCATTTACAAGACAATTTTTCAAAAACGTGCTTTAAGACTCCTTAAAGCACATTTTGTGTTTTAACTTGTTTTCAAGCTTGGTTTTCTTTGGTAATTGATTTAAAATGACCATTAGGATATTACTAAGGTCTTAGAACAATATTTGGGTACTCTCCCAAGTCTCTCCAAGTTTAGAGCACGTTTTTGCTAAAACTGCTCTTTTGGTGTTTCCTTATATTTTCTTTGATTAGAAATGTTTCTTAATGTTTCTAAGGCATTATTTAGCCTCCTTATATCTTAGTTTATCATTTAAACACCATATCTAAGTTTGGGGTATTTCAATCTACCCCCCTTAAAAGAACTTTGTCCTCAAAGTTCACACATGTGCTTAACCATTCACGGTACACAATTCTCTTAATCTTAATACCACATCTTATATTCACATTCACACATCTCAAATACAATACATAAGTATTATACATAACTCAAACTTACACCAAAGTGTAGCAACTTACACAAATTCACATCTTAATCAACCAAACAAACGACAAACATGATTGTTTCCTAACTCAAAAGCGAGGAAGCTCTACCCCCCTTAAAAAGGGGTACGCCCCGTACCCTATACAGACGATCTAGTCAGTAAACAAAGAAGGGTACTTCGCCTTCATCTTATCCTCTAACTCCCACGTGGCCTCTTCGACATCCTGGTTAGACCAGAGAACCTTCACCAGTCGCACTGGCTTGTGGCGAGTGTCCCTAGTCTTACTGTCCAAGATTCTCTGAGGAGTCTCCACGGATCTCATATTCGGTTCTAAAGTCAACCTCTCAGGTTCTAACACATGGGAGGGGTGGTGCATGTATTTCTTTAGCTGTGAAACATGAAAAACATCATGCACTTTACCCAGCTCAGCAGGTAAATTCAACCTGTAAGCAACTGGGCCCACCCGCTCCGTAATCTCATAAGGACCAACAAATTTGGGCTTAATTTGCCCTTCTGCCCAAACCTGAATACACCCTTCATCGGTGAAACTCGCAGAAATACCTGGTCGCCCACTGCGAACTCCAGGTCCCGTCGTCGAACATCAGCATACGACTTCTGCCTATCTTGAGCAGCTTTCATGTTCTCCCTGATTTGCTGAACTTCAGCCTTAACTTGTTCTAAGTACTCTGGTCCTATAATGACCGTCTCACTCGACTCATCCCAGCAGAGCGGTGTACGACATGGTCTACCGTACAACGCTTGAAAAGGTGCCATCTTGATCGAAGCGTGATAGCTGTTGTTGTACGAAAACTCGATCAGATGCAATCTGTCAATCCAACTGCCCTGGAAGTCTAAGGCACATGCTCTCAGCATGTCCTCGAGTGTCTGAATAGTACGCTCAGTCTGACCATCTGTCTGAGGATGGAACGCGGTACTCAGCTTGAGTTCTGTACCCAACGCTTCTCTGGTAGCTCTCCAGTACCTCGAAAGGAATCTGGTATCTCAATCTGACACTATGGTCTTGGGTATGCCGTGATGTCTCATGATTTCTTTCTCAAATAACTCAGCTAATTTGGTCACCTTCCAAGTATCCTTCATCGGTATGAATCGGGCTACTTTGGTAAGGCGATCCACCACCACCCATATCATGTTGAGACCTCCCCTAGCAGGTGGAAGCCCAACTACGAAGTCCATGGAGATATCATGGAACTTCCACTCCGGAACTGGCATCGACTGTACCATTCCGCCCGGTCGTCGGTGCTCGAATTTCACCTTCTGGCATATGAGACACCTCAAGACGAACTCGGTAACATCTGTCTTCATCCCCGACCACCAGAAGTATCTCTTCATGTCTTTATACATTTTAGAGGCTCCCGGATGGATGGAAACTGAAGAACAGTGTGATTCTCTAAGTATACGGTCTTTCAGATCCGTGTTGCCTCGTGGTATGCATAACCGGCCCTTAAGTCTGATCAGATCATCATCATGTAGTCTGAAGTCGTATTTCTGACTCTCAAAGGTACCATCTGTCAGCTTCCGTCTGACCTCTCTCATGTACTCATCTGTCCTCTGAGCCTCTCGCACCTCATCAACCAAGCTGGAGAAAGAAACTAGCGAATGGAGTGAGTGTGCTCGACGGCTCAGGGCATCTGCTACAACATTGGCCTTCCCTTCTTTGTATTGGAGGTCAATGTCATAGTCTTTCAGAAACTCTAACCATCTCCTCTGTCGAAGATTTAACTCCTTCTGAGTGAATATGTATTTCAAACTCTTGTGATCGGTGTAGATCGTAAAACTAACCCCATATAAGTAGTGGCGCCATATCTTCAAAGCGAAGACTACAGCTCCCAGCTCTAAATCATGTGTGGGGTAGTTCTCCTCATGTTTCTTCAACTGGCGTGAGGCATATGCCACCACCTTGCCATGTTGCATGAGCACGCAACCCAGCCCTCTGCCGGATGCATCACAATAAACCTCAAAGCCCTCTGTACCGTCTGGAATGGTCAGAACCGGTGCAGTGGTCAGTGAGTCCTTCAAGCGCTGAAATGATCTCTCACAGTCAACTGTCCACAAGAATGGTGCGTCCTTCTTCATCAGACTGGTCATCGGTTTCGCGACCTTGCTGAAATCTCTAACAAACCTCCTGTAGTAACCTGCCAGACCGAGAAAGCTCCGGATGTCGGTAACAGTCTTCGGCCTTGGCCAAGTACGTACGGCGTCAATCTTTGCTGGATCCACTGCGATCCCAGCATCTGAGATGACATGACCTAGGAAAGAGACCTGGTCAAGCCAAAACTCACACTTGGAGAACTTAGCATATAGCTGGTTCTCCCTCAGTATCTCCAATACCCTCCTCAGATGTTCCTCATGCTCAACCTTAGACTTCGAATATATCAAAATATCGTCAATAAAAACCACAACCGACTTGTCCAGCTGCTCCCGGAACAAGCGGTTCATCAGATCCATAAACTTCGCCGGTGCGTTCGACAAACCGAACGGCATCACAGTAAACTCATAATGGCCGTATCGTGTCCAGAATGCCGTCTTCTCAATGTCTCCCTCCTTAATGGCTATCTGATGATACCCCGATCTGAGATCAATCTTGGAAAACACAGATGCTCCCTTCAACTGATCGAACAGATCGTCAATGCGGGGTAGTGGGTACTTATTCTTCACTGTCACTGCATTCAGCTCTCTGTAGTCGATGCAGAGGCGGAGACTACCATCCTTCTTCTTCACGAAGAGAACTGGCGCTCCCCAAGGTGACACACTTGGTCTAATGAATCCTTTATCTAACAAATCTTTCAATTGTTCCTTTAACTCAGTCATTTCTGCCGGAGCCATACGGTATGGTGCTTTGGCTATCGGTCCGGTACCAGGTAGCAGCGCAGTGGTGAACTCTACCTCCCGAGTGGGTGGCATGCCGGGCAGTTCCCGTGGAAATAAGTCGGGGAACTCCGACACTACCGGTAAGTGGGGTCGAACTCAGGGTCTCTCTCTATGTCCTGTACATAGCAGAGGTATACTTCTTCCTTTCTCCTTAATTCTCTATGCATTGCCATGGCGGTGATGATCTTAGTCGAAGGCTCTCTGGGTCTCTGGCGGTATGATATTGTTACCCCAGATGGACTCCTGAGCAGCAATCTATGCTCGGCGCAAAGGATACGTCCCTTGTGCCGCTCCAACCAGTTTATTCCGAAGATAACATCAAATCCTAGCTTACTGAACTCAATGAAACTGACTGGAAAGTCTTCTCCCTTAATTCTGATAATGGCTCCTCGGTAGTAACGAGTGCAACGAACCTTCTCCTTAGACTGGAGCGTAACCGTGAAGTCGGGTAACTCATCAGCGTCTAGCCCCAACCTGCTCGCGAATGATGTCGAGACAAAGGTATGCGAGGCCCCTGAGTCGAAGAGAACTGATGCCTCAATCCCATTAATCGAAAAGGTGCCGGTGAGGATAGTACCGCTGGCGTCGGCCTGTGCCTCTGTAAGTATGCTTAGTGCACCTTCCGTACCGAATCCATAACCTAATTGTGTTCACAAGCTTCATGAGTATTGATGGTATAACAAGAGTCGTAACAATTTATATGAACAACACTGTTATTTTATTCATGACCATCCTGTTTACAACATGTGCTTCAATCTTACATCTCATTCCTCAATCCATTCTAACATTACATGGCTAATATCGTCTAAAGGTTAGGTTTAATCTTCCTGGTCTCATATGTGTTGCATTGATTACTGCTGATGGTGTTGTATTCAGCTTGATCCTCTTAATCCCATGGTATAACATCCTTGATTCTCCTCCCATAATTAACACATCACCTGACTTAAGCACTAACTTATCTGCACGGTCCGCACGCTTCTGCTCGCCGTATAAAAATTCTGCATCATCCCCAATGGACCAAGACACTACGGGTATCCCTCTTTCGAGAGACTCCGTTGTCTCGTCCTTGTCCTGGTGTAGTCCCAGTCTCCCATCTTTCTCGTAGAAGTTTACAATGCAAATGTCTGCCTGGATGTCTGGAATCGGTTCAGCTTCCAACTGCTGAGCGATTTCCACGACTTGTGTAATAACTGGATGGAACTCTTCGGGTATTCCCGGTGGTGAGACTCCATCTTGTTCCCTCATGGTTTGGTAATTCTTGGCATACGGATTCCAATCCTTGCCCAAGCTCATCATCTTTAATTTCATCCTTGCTCCCCCTGGGTACTCCGGTGTGTAAAAACCTCTTGGTCCCATTCCTAGTTGATTGCATCTTCTGATGATGGCTACTTGTGCTTCGGGTGTCAGGTATCCCCTTAATAAAATCATACCTGGGCAGATAACCTGACATTGTTCGGTTGCAAAGTCTATGGTTTCGATGTCGGTGTGCTCCGGGTTAGATGTAGATGGTATTGGGTAGCAAATGTTGAATCTTCCTAAAGTGGTAGTAGGTTATATCTTACTTAAGTTCTAATCTCATCTTATTCTTACTTAACTCATTTATTCACCAAGCATGCATGATAATGCGGTAAGCAGGTAGTTTTTATTACTAAATGGTTATAGTGGTACCTGGTCTCGATGAGGGTTCAGGCTCATCGTCCCGGTCCACCATGTGTAAAGTGGGTCCTGACTTCGGGTCACCGTGGGTTCTTGTCCGCCGGCTGCTGCACCTTCCTCTGACCGTCAGATCCAGCTCCCTGATCGGTCTTGCCCTTGCCCTTGGTATCGGGCCTATAGGCTCTACTAGCAGGGTTCCGGTAACACTCATATGCTCGATGCCCGTAGACTCCACAAAAGTTGCACTCCACTTTATTCCCTTTACAGTCGAGCCCGGGGTGGTCCTTGTGACACCACCTACAAATGAAGCGTCGCTGGTAGCCACCACGGCTCCCTTCTCAGTCTCAGATCCTGATGATTCATAATGTCAATTCTCATATCTCAAATGGTTACTAATTTGTTTCTTAACTCATTTAATATCAATTCCTTACCCTTTGGCGCCTTAGAGCGCAGGGGTGTAGCTGCAATAGCATATGTCAACTTTAATGGCTCTTCCGAAGCCTTCTCCTTTTCCTCCCTCCCCTTTGGGTTCTGACTTTTCTGGGCCTGAGGCTGGTACTTTTGTTTCTTGTACCCTCCTTGCCCTTGACTTTCTGAGCTCTTACCAGCACTCTTCCTCTTTGCATTCTCCTCGTCCCTCAGCTGGACGGTAATCTCAACCTTAGCAGCGGCGTGATAGCACTCCTGCTTTTCCATAGTATTAGTCACACTTATTTCTCATAATCTAAATCTTACTCATTACTTACTCAAATCTCAATCATTCTTATTACCTGCAAGGTAGTGTAACTCGTCGGCCCCATGCCGTAGCGGAGTCGATGGCTAAGCCCGCCATAGAAGCGGTCCACCAAGATCTGGTCAGAATATCCAAGACCTGGCAGAAGACGGAGCAAGGCAGTGAACTCTGAGTAATACTCGTCCACTGTCATCTTGTCCGTCTGCCTAAGCGCATCCAACTGCAAGCGCTTCTTCGTCTGGACATGGGCGGGGTAGTACTTTGCTCGTAGCAAGGCAGTGTACTGCTCCCAGCCGAACTCTGGATTGGCCACATGCTCGGCCCTCACCAGCTTCCACCAATCGCCTGCCGCCCCCTTCAGATAGAAAGCGGCTAGGCGCACCTTGATCCCAGCAGGGACATCAAGGGTCTCGAAGGCGGTCTCCAGCTCGGAGATGTACGCCTCAAGCTTGGCGGGATCGGTCTCCCCCTTAAAATGAGCGGGTCGAAGATCTGCTAGACTCTTCACCCAGTTTGGTTCCCTAGGTTGTGGCGGTGGAGGTGGTGCACCCACACCTGGCTGGTAGCCCATATGCCCTAATGCGGCAGCTACGATCTCTGCGATCGTCTGCCCTCCAGGTATTCCTGAAGTATCCTCACCCTGGCCGCGACCTCGGCCTCCTCTAGGGCGTCCTGCCATCTGAACAAGCATAACTCACATTAGATTCGTATTCACCACTGTTTCGGTTAGTAAATTTATAACGTCCGTAGACGGTAAAGACAATCCACACTTATTAGTGGTCATCTGACTCTACTCACTCTAACTTCTCACACCCTTAACCCAACACTTATTCCTTAACTTATATCCTAACTCGGTGGTTACTTATGTCCGGTATTTCTTGATCAGAGCGTAACTACGCTCTGATACCACTTTTTGTAACACCCCATCCAACGCCATTCGTGGTTATCGCAAAACTGAACACTTAATCGAACACGTCGCAGCGGAAATAAACAACACCTGGACCTTGCCACGGTCTGATCGTTAGAATATACCGGCCTTATCATTTACAATACTTATCCAAATTACTTATCCAACTCAGAACATCACCAACCTCAATACCACAACCAACCGAGTACAAGTATCTCAAACATAATCTCAACCTTACATCAGCTTAATATAAACAGTCGGGTGCACAGGCGCAACCCGAACTCAAAATAAACATCCCACCCTAAGTCTAACCGCTCCTACTCTCGTAGTGCGTCCTCATGGGTCTCTTACCTGCAAGTGTAAAAATAGCCCCCGAGGGGGTCAACACGAATGCTGGTACACCCTCTCATGGCCCCCAAGCTAACGGGGCTACGACGACTAATTGTCGATAGCATGGAAATTGATTACATACACAAGCATAATATGAAGTGCAATAACAATAACCACAGATGAACATATATAGTTCACAAACAATGAACGACTCAAGCGTTCCCTTATCAAGTGGGTTAGTAACCCCCTCCTTAGTCCTCATTTTCTTAACCTCAGTTCCTTACCTTACCTTAATCTTAATCTAATCTCAATCTCAGTATACAAACCTTTCCTGGAAGGGATTGGTTGTAGCTTAATTCGAACCTGGGATTTAGGTGATCCCACCGCACCATCTTAATGCCACCTACTCTGGACGGGAGTCCAGCATAGCTGAGCCGGCAACCGGCCCTAGGCTACAAGTCCGAAAACAAGTCCTTAAGCGGAGGGCGGATCTGATTCAGATACCGTCCCCCTTTTTCCTTAGCATGCATGACCGGAGATCGGTCCCGGGTTTCCTCACTCAAGTTCCAGTTAGTAGAAATCTTAATCATCATGTGCTAGCTAAGCCTTAACGGGCATTAACCAACAACCACCAAACTTAACTCTTATTCTTAACTCAGTAAGTACTAAACTTGGTTAGTAACAATCTCAAGTCTCGCGGGTTAGTGTAAAGATAACACAAACACAACGAGAACAATATAACCGGTTGCATGCTTTATCTTGTTTTAGTCATAGCAATTAAACAGATAGCACACAAGCCGAGGGACACCTCGTTAGCAAGCAGGCCACAAGAAGGATTGTATCGTTCACCGTCGATCGTTGTTTGATTAATCTTCTTCGGGGTCCCAATTCACAAACCTAAAACATTCATTCATTTTTAGGTCATTAGTTATTTGCACCTTACTTAACTCACTTAGTCCCTAAGGATTCCCATTCAATAATCTCTCAAGTCTTTGCCACTTAGCTTACAAACTTAACTTTAAACATAAAACTTATACTTAATCTTAACTTAATTCCTTGAGTTCTTAGGGTCCTAATCATTACTACCCTACCAAAGGTATACCTTATTACCTATTACCATTCTTAGAATTCAAAATTTCTTTTTTTTTTATTTTTAGGCTCGACCGAACTTCCAACCAACCTTACCTAAGGTCGGTCCATTCCAGAACACTTCACCGTTTGAAAATTTTACCCCGACCGACCTTGCAAGTCCGGTCCCCAAGGTCGGTCCATTCCCGAGAGTTTCCCCGAGGGAAATTTAAGCTCGACCGAACTTGCCAAGTCCGGTCCTATGTTCGGTCGATTCCAGAGACTTATTACCGTACAAAATACATGCCCGACCGACCTTGTAAGTCCGGTCCCCAAGGTCGGTCCATTCCAGAAACTTTCTCCGGTAGTGTAAACTGAGCTCGACCGACCTTGCAAGTCCAGTCCTAAGGTCGGTCGGCTCCAGAACCTTGTTTCTAAATTCTCTTTCAACTCCAAACTTCTCCTCACATATCCTAATATGTTATAACCTCATTTGGGCACCTCAAATACACCTTAAGCCCTCCTCAAAACACATTAAATCATTCACCAAGATTCACCTTAGTCATTATGCATTTTCCTTGTAATAATGCTAACACTTGTAATGTTTTCCTCTAGGTTCTAGGTGGTGGTTCATACCTAATGTAACCACTATGCCAAATGTTTTCCTCACCACTATAACATCATCTCCCAAGCATCTTTCACCATCTAAAACTCTTTTATGCATTTACTTAAAGTTCCTTCACAAGTTTAAACTTCCATCTATCAACACATTATTTCCTTCCTAGTTGTACACCAACATTTGCCTAAGTCCTAAATACTCAAATACATTCTCTTGTTTCCTAAATCCTTCATGGTGATACCTAAGTCATTAGAACACCTTATTCTCACCCTTTTTCATCAAGACAACCTCTAGAACATCATAGTACTTCCTTAGTCATTAAATCCCCTTAGAATATCTTAAACACTTAAGTTCTCCTTTAAATTTTTGCCATGGGTTCTCTAGTACATAGCACATCCTAACACATGGTTTTTCTCCATCAAACAACCAACATCACCCAAATTCTCATCACAACACCTTAACACACAATTTACACTAAAACTTCACCACATCATCATATAGTGCTTAAACTTAAAATGCTTGGCACTTAGGCCCTTAAATGACAATAATCTTAACCACTGAATTTCCACATATATTTGCCTTCAACCTGCGAGTACACACAACAAGGCTCCCATTGAAATAAAATGCTTCTTGTAATTCATCTCCACATTGTTTTAACTATCTCCTCTTCTCATTTGCTCTTTAGTCACAAGTTCACAAACATAGTCATTGTTTCTCCTAGGTTTTATAACACCTTACCAATATAAACTCTACACTAAACTCATCATATACCGAAATCCCATTCCCTTAAACAATAAAACACCTTAAGGTAAGTAATTTACCTTGTTCTTTTACAAGCTTAAAAAAGCTTTCTTCCTTAGGTTTTTCTTTGTTCAATCTCGGTCACCAATGTGTATCTCCTTGCCAATGTTCTAACCAATATCCAATGACTCCAATGAGTACTAGATAACACATTAACCCTAAGGAACAAACCCTAGGTTAAAAATATGCTTTAAGGTATTAAGGTGATTGTTTTACCTTGGTTTCTCAAGACAAACTTGGATATGAAGCAAGAAGGACCTCCTCTCTCCTTTGAAGAGTAGAAACAAGCTAGAACAAGGCATTAAAATGGAGTCCCATGAGCACTAATTTTCGGACATGTGAAGAAAATGGTGGAAACCTAGATTTTCTTGCACTTTCTTTACCTTAAGAGAATGGAGATGCCAATGGAGTCTCCAAGCTTGAGTTTCCTCCTCTAATGGTGGTTTGACTTGGCACCAAATCAAAGCTCTTGCAATTTCGAAAAGATAGGAAGAAGGAGCTTGAGCTAACTAAGAAGAATATGTATTTTGTTTTGGATTTGGAGCTAAAATGAGCAAGATGTAACCAAGGAAGGATGGAGCTTTCATGGAGGTTGAGTTTTACGTGAATGGAGAAGGGAGAGAGCAGCTCAAACCGTGGGAAAACAAAAGAGAATGAAGAAGTGAGGAGAGAGAACTAATAAAGTGTGATATTTATGTAAAAGGTGAATAGTGCTTTTACTTTATAACTCTTATTTGCTTTCTTATTTGCTTAATGACTCATGAAGGTGGTGACTCACCTCATAAGAAACCGGCCCCCTTTTAATAATGAGGGTAATTAAGTCTTTGTTGACCAAATGTCTCACTTATATAGACTTATGTTATAAACTAGCTTAATTAATTCACTATTCACAAAAAAGGCACATTGTTGTGAAATTTTTGATTTCCCATTGATATAGACTTCCAAATGTGATACTATATAGTACACATGTTAATTAAAGAGTAATGATGGACATTTAGCCATTCAAAACTCATTTACTAGACAATTTTTCAAAAACGTGCTTTAAGACTCCTTAAAGCACATTTTGTGTTTTAACTTGTTTTCAAGCTTGGTTTTCTTTGGTAATTGATTTAAAATGACCATTAGGATATTACTAAGGTCTTAGAACAATATTTGGGTACTCTCCCAAGTCTCTCCAAGTTTAGAGCACGTTTTTTGCTAAAACTGCTCTTTTGGTGTTTCCTTATATTTTCTTTGATTAGAAATGTTTCTTAATGTTTCTAAGGCATTATTTAGCCTCCTTATATCTTAGTTTATCATTTAAACACCATATCTAAGTTTGGGGTATTTCAGTAACATTAAAATTAAATTTAACAGGTGAAATACTCTATATATTGGTGTATACATTATAAATAACATAATACTAATAAAATTTTTAATATATATTACAACAAAATAAATCAAATAACACAGAATAAAAGAAATAATGCAATAAATAAAATCTGGCACAATGCCTTAGGTGATATTTATTCCTAGCAGTAGGGCTGCCCATGGTAGGTTAACCGCCTTATTCGGTTAACCGCTTTCAGTTAACTGGGTCGATGGTTTTATAAAATTCAATTTCATTACCATTTCATTTAATTCGATTTTCTACATTCCAATTTTATTACCATTCTATTTAGATCGGTTAACCTTAGTTTGGTTCGATTTTGTTGGTGAATCGTGTAGCCGTATATTTTTTATCGATGATACCCATAACATTAATATTATAGTACACATTGATCATCCACTTAAATCATGAGTGCCAAATCAAACACATGTGACAAGAAAATATAATAATATGTATATTCCCTCAATAGCTAACCTTAATTATCATTTAAGGTGAACAATAATATTTGAAGTATTTTATTGTTTATATAATCAGTTAACCCCGAGCGGTCAATTTACACGGTTCAGTTAACCATACCACGAAAACCGGTATGGATAACTTGAAAACAAATACGGTTCACTTCGGTTTTGGTCGGATACAGTTGTTTCAGAATTTTTTCAGTAGTCCTACCTGGCAGGATGTCTCACGTGATATTTATACAGGCACAATGCCTCACATGAAAATTTATATCTCACAATGTCTCACATGCATGTATGTATATCTGGCACAATGGCTCACATGAAAATTTGTATTTGACACGATGTCTCACATGATACTAATGTCGGACACCATGCCTAATGTGATAATGAATAAATAAGTAAATAAATGAGAAACTAGATAAATCAAGCAACGCATAATAAATGAAATAATTAACAGTCAAACAAAATTTAGCATGATGCCTCACACGATATTGATTCCTGGCACAATGACTCACATGATATTAACTTCCGACAAATACCTTACGTGATAATTATTTATGTCACGATGCCTCACATTATATGAATTTCTGGCGTAATGCCTCACATGATATTAATTTCGGCGTAATGCCTCATGTGATTCTAATTTGACATAATAATAAAATCAATCATTATTAGAACAATTATATAGATGTGTTATAAATCATTTCTTCCTTCTTTTTGAACTTGAAGTTATAAAACCATATAATTTATAAAACGGAAGAGCACGGATTATCATGAAATTATAACGGAAAGGAGAAGTTAGACCTTGATTTCCATGCTTCTTTGTGGCTTCACGTCATGTGTCGAAATTCGGTTGAAGGGAAAAAATAAAAGATTAATAATCTTCTTTATGTGACTCTCCTTTCTTAACCTGTGTGAATGAAGATATGGGAGAGAGAAAAATATTTTTTTCAAAATGTTATAACTCACAAAATATAAGTGCAAAAATTAAAAAATTATACCATTAATCATCATTTTTCATGCTCTTCAAAACAAAATGCATCATGGATATGTTTTGGTAAACTTAAAATTTTATGTTTTTTGAAGGAGTATATATTACGTATTTTGAAAGTGAATCTTATTCATTAACAAAATGAATCTTCTTTAATAATAAAATGAACCTTATTCATTAACAAAATGAATCTTACCCCAAACACTCTAAAAAACACCCTAGGAAAGTTAAAAATGTTGAAGGCATTTTTATAGTTTGAAGTGCAGGGTTTAGGGTCGTTAGACCCTAAACCCTAAACCACAAACCCTAAAAATCTGTCGAGTCAGTAATGACAATATAAAGTGTATAACTATACCAAAAAGATTACCTACCCCCAAACACCCTAAAACCCACCCTAAGTAAGCTAAAATGTCGAAGGCATTTTTAGGGTTTGTAGTGCCGGGTTAAGGTTCACTTTTGAAAAACACAAAGGATTCACATTGTTTTATATGAAAGCTTCACTTTTCTTAAACATAAGATTCATTTTTTTAAAATGAATTATTCACTTTCAATAAATGAAAGGTTCATACTATTCTCGCATAAGTTTGTGGTAGGATTAACTTTTACTAGTATTAAATAAAATATTCACTTTTCTGAAACCTTTGATTCACCTTTAAAAAACCTTTGATTCACTTTTCTTAAACCTCTTATTCACTTTAGTTAAACAATCTCTATTTATGATAATCACTTTTCTTAAACCTATGATTCACTTTTCTTAAACCCATTATTCACTTTATAGAAACTCTGGTTCACATTTCTTAAACCTCTTAATCACTTTAATTAAACAATCTATGCTTACGAGATTCACTTTTCTTTTTACTCTGATTCACTTTGTAACAATGTGTGATTCACTTTTTAACAACCTTTGATTCACTTTTCTAAAACCTCTGATTCACACTAGTCGAACAATCAGAATCACTTTAGTTAAACAATCTTTGTTTACAAGATTCGCTTTTTTAAACCTCTTATTCACTTTTAAGCAACTCTCTGATTCACTTTTAACAACCTTTGATTCTTTTTTTAACAAGCTTTGTTTCACTTTTCTTAAACTTAAGATTTACAATGAATCTTAAAACATATGTACATACAAAAAATAAAAAAAAATTATCAAAACATACTCATGTTGGGTCTTATTTTGAAGAGCTCAAATTATGATGAACAATGGTATAAAATTTATGTTATTTGGACTTATATCTAATAAACTACAATCTTTAAAAGTTTTACAAAAGTATAAAGCACAAATGGACAAACTAGATGACAAAAGACCAAAATGGCCATTTCCATATTAGAACCTTGCGTAAGAGCCAGGTTCAAATTCGGGAATTATAAAACCTGCAATTATCATTTGTTTTGTTCCCCTTTAAAATCTTGATCTTCAAGGATGTATAATAGCAACGATTTTCTTTGCTTGCACACCTGCTTAAACTGGTAAAGTCATCAAGTACAGAAATTGATGTTGATTACAAAAAGATTAAAAGGAAAAAGTAAATAGATACTTCCTTTAGATCTAATCACGCCAAACAATCTAGTGATGACGTTGTTTATACATATAGACAAAGAAATGATTGAGATTTTCGATAAAAGAAGGTGATATAGGAAATGTGAGACTTTTAGGGTTTATTGTCAGGGCAAAGACTCGTGTTGATAACGTGTTATACATGAGAATAAAGAGATTACAAAGAGACTGCAAAGAAAAATAACTGATCTTCTTTTTCAAATATGAGTATACAAGACCATCATGTATAGAGGATAAAATACATGAAGATACCTTATTTACATAAGATGTAAAGTTCACAATAAATATATCTATTTACAACAAGTGAAGTATTTATAACTTCAGGGTTAATATCTGTTAAGGTGAAATAATCAAGTTAATGAATAACCTTCCATACCGTTTAAAATAAATCATAAATCCGATATCCTTTCCATAACCTATTTATTTAAATGTTGTACCAAATACTAGAATTAATATCTGATATCCTATATATTTATGTGTGCGTCTTGTTTTTCTTTTAAATATAATTATGCTATATGATAACTATTCACTTATTTCTTATAATTGTAGTGGATTGTTAAAGATGTTACTATTTCAAATTGAATATATTAGGGATTTAAGAAGTGTTTGAAAATAGTTTTGCTCATTCTGGATGCTGTAATGTAAGTAGACGTGTCAAATGGGTATGTCAAATGGGTTATTCGTTCGGGTATTGGGTTATATTTTTCCTGGTTAATATCCATTCGGGTCATTTAACTTTTAGGTTATTTTGGGTTCGGGTCATTCGGGTTCAGGTCAAATCGGGTTCGGATTGTAATCGTTTCAGATAGAATCAGGTTTCGATTATTTCAGGTCATGATTAATATTTTTTGACAAAACTTTAAATAAATATATTTCTAATTTCTATAAGAATATACTACATATAAATTACAAAAAAGTCAATACAATGCCTATTTTGAATTTTATTCAGATATAATAAGTTTGAATCAAGTTTTTTGTCATATTTATTTGTGTCATTCAAGTTTGAGACAATTTATGAATACTATTATTTCATATTATTCAAATTTGGCTAATTTTTAATTATTATTGTTTTAGATGATTTTGAGTTTGGATCGATTTCAGATAATAAATTTTTTTGGATCATTTCAGATTTGATCATTATGGATTTTACCCGATTAGATTTCGAATTTATTATATTTTAATATTTTTAAGTTTTAGTAGGATTTGGGATTGGGATAAAACCAAACGATTTTCTAGTTGGCCAAATTTTGAGGCTCTAAATGTAAGCGCTTACGTGTGACTGATGACACTGGATCTCATCTTATTTAATGAAAAGGGCGCCTCCGCTCGTCAACAACTTCACCAACCCCGGCATTTTTTCTGCCACGACCTACCTTCTCTCTCGGCTTTGCTCCCCTCTCCCTTTTCTCCACTACCCCTGCAACACCTAGTACTGCAGTCTAACACTTTGAAGTGCAACGTCCTCTGCTAATTTACTCGCCTACTCTTAATCAGATCGCATCACGAAAGAAATATGGCGCAAGTGAGGAGGATGAAGCTGGGATCTCAAGGACTAGAGGTTTCAGCACAAGGGCTTGGTTGTATGGGTATGTCCGCGTTCTACGGCCCACCCAAGCCCGAAGAGGAGATGATAGCCGTCATCCACCACGCTATCAACTCCGGCATTACTTTGCTCGACACCTCTGACATATATGGTCCGCACACCAACGAAATACTTCTTGGCAAGGTGAACTTCGTTTTAGGCTCCGTTCGAAGAAGGCGTTCAAACGCAACTTTAGCTGCGTTCACATAACTCTCACTGTGGTTAACAAATTGTAACCAGACACATCACTATTTTTAACTGTTGGACTGAAATATAAACCAATGAGTGACAGCCACATCTCATATAGCTGCTATCTACTTTTCAATTCTTTGCGTGGGTTCAGAGCAGTTTCAACTGAAGGCGATATGTTTAACCTGATTTGCGAAATTTATGATGCGTGGTGTGGAAATTCCGAGCAAATATTACCCGGCTGTCTATAAATACTTAACTATTCGGTGCTGATTATGATCAAAGAACCAATTAATTCTTATTCTGATGTAGTTTGCTGGGTGAATTACTTAATACTATCTTACTTGGATATCTCATGGTGAGTGGTACTGATGAGTGACGAATATGCAGGCTCTCAAGGATGGGATGAGACAGAAAGTGCAGCTTGCATCCAAATTTGGGGTCATATTGGTCGATGGAAAAAGAGAAGTCAGAGGTGACCCTGCTTATGTCAGGGAAGCTTGTGAGGCCAGCTTGAAACGGCTTGATGTTGATTGCATTGATCTCTATTACGCGCACAGGATAGACACTAGAGTACCCATTGAAGTCACGGTTTGTCCACTGACTCCAGTCCCAGTTTGTCACTATGCTTAATATGTTTGGCATCTGTTTTCTATCAACCCCATATGTACAAACATGGTCCCCTATGTTGGGAAGCTTGATATAAATAGAGCTGACAAACGTAAACGAGGATGGGATGACATTTACAATAAAAACCCGTTCAAGAAAGTGAGAGTACTACAACTTCTCTTCCCGTACTGAAACTACGGAGGATCTCACTCTCACAAATATTGTGGAAACACCTTTAAACCAAACAAGGAATTTCACTGCCGTAAGCTGTACTGTTGATTTATCTCCCTACCTCTCTCATTTTTGCAGTTCCATAATGTTGTTGCTTTGTTGTACATCTGTTTGTAGTTACCACTCTTCTACTTATAGGCGGTGTCAAACCCACCTTTTCGATGTGCAAACAATGCCTCGCATTACTTCTCTGACTATTGCACCAGTTGCTAAAACATCTACCAAAATGCTTTATTTTTACCAGAATAGGTGTGGACTCTCAACAGAGAAAAGCAGCCACCCTATTGTCTCCCTCTCTGGTTACTGAGGTTCACTACTCCAACTCCATGGCAGTATCTTTTGAACTCTCATGCCAAACCAGTTTTCACTATGCGAAGCATTTGCCAGATAAATTGCTCTTCTCAGTCGCACCCGGATCCAATGGTACTAATGTTGTTAGGTTTCATTTAAGAATGAAGGTAGGATTCCTGATCAAGGGGTAGTATAGTACTTTGATTAGCATTTCGACAATCTTAGTATGTTTGCTCAACACCAAGTTCAAGCAGACCTTGCATGCACCACATCTCCGCGCATTCTTTGGTAGTAATATACTCTACTCTAGTGGCTGCCTAGACCTTGATTTCCATGAGCAGATCCCCCTGAAAAAATAATTAGAGAACCCAAGATTAACTTTTTAGAGTCAAAATCACCTTCAAGATCTGCTTTTCAGTATTCTTCTTCCACATTCTCTTCGAAACACAAACATATTTTGGTAATGCGTCTGACATATCCAACTAAATATCCACTCATTGTACTCCCGTGGTCCTGGTCGGGATTCAATATGAATTAGCTAACAACTCATATTGCATGAGCTATGTCGTTCTCTATGCTCACCACTGCATGCATAATGCTACTGTTTTTGTTGGGCATGAAAAGGGAACCTTATTCCTATCGACATGGTTACCTTTCCCTGCCTTCAAGTCAACTCGAAAGGCCAAGTTTACAGTGTGCTCAAGAGTTTGGCTTTCCCCATCTTGGATATCTCTAGAACTGCTCTTAAGATAGTCACAATAACTTCTCCGTTCTATCATCAGTGAGAATCTTGCTAGGATCTACTTTGTGGTCTCAAATCTTTCATAGCTAGAACTACCCCAAAGGAGAATAAGTCAGTAGGAATGACCCAAACCATCATACATGGACGCAGTGATTGATGGTCTGAGAGCTGTGGACAATGTTGATGTTGATTTTCCATTTAGTAATGCTGGGTTGATGAGGAAATCGGATTCTGTTGTTATAACTAACAATTGCACGAACACTAGGAAAAGATTTTGGTGTGACTACTTAGTATCGATAGGCGAGAATCAACAGCACTTCTATGGAAACTGTATGTATGATGACAATTACCCCTCAAAAAAAAAAAAAAAACTAGGATTTCCTAAGCATCTTCGTCAAACAGTTATCTTGTTTGTTTATGATCAATCATAACCTTATTATCCACATAATGAAGTAGAATAATACAGTTATCAGTTGAACGTCTTTTTGAACCTTATTGATTAGTGATTGTCCTGTTGCTTAGGACAATATCCGATTCACCACACCAAGAGACGTCTAACATTCTATTGTTTTTGTAGATGGGAGAGCTGAAAAAACTAGTGGAAGAGGGTAAGATCAAATACATTGGCCTCTCAGAAGCATCTGCATCCACCATAAGGAGGGCACATGCTGTTCACCCTATAACAGCTGTGCAGTTAGAGTGGTCGTTGTGGACGAGAGATTGTGAGGAAGAATTAATATCTACTTGCAGGTAAAAGATATGTTCAGAGAACTGGACACAGTTTTAGCCTATTGATTGATTTTGATTCAAGTCTAAAATCTCTGTATTCTACTTATGTCTTTGAATGGTGACCAGGGAACTTGGCATTGGCATCGTTGCATATAGCCCCCTAGGAAGGGGATTTCTTTCATGTGGACCCTCTATGGTTCAAAACCTTTCAAAGGATGACTACCGCCAGGTTTGTGCTATTTAGCCGTATTGCAAATGACCTCTTTACCATGGTATGAATAGCTCTAATTGCAATATAACATATGAAGGATGCATGCGGTGGTTGACTCTTCAAAAAGAATTACCGCTCAGGTTGTTTTATCATTCAAATTTTGTTCTAAAATATAAGTATTTTATGCAAAAACTAACTATTATTCAGATAGAAAGATTAAAAGTAGGTACATGCTTTACTTTTTCTAATAAGTGTGAAAATTTCTAAAACAACGTATATTTTGTAATGGATGGAGTAGCATATGTTATAGCCTTTGCGGTGCTTGTGCTAACAGTTTGATCCTGTTTCTGAACATTCTATGCAGTCCATGCCAAGGTTTCAGCCTGGGAACATTGAGCACAATAAGCGCATTTTTGACAGAGTGAGCGAGATAGCCAGTGGTAAGGGTTGCACCCCTGCACAGCTGGCCCTTGCGTGGGTCCATCACCAGGGTGATGACGTGTGTCCTATTCCAGGGACCACAAAGATTGAGAACCTAAACCAGAATATAGAAGCCTTGTCTGTGAAACTGAGCCCTGAAGAGATAGCTGAACTGGAGTCCCTTGCAAAGGAAGGCGATGGTGTCAAAGGTGATAGGTATGGGATGAGGGGCGCAGCTTCAACATGGAAAAACTCTGAGACTCCACCATTATCGTCCTGGAAATCTGAGTAAGGACAACGAACTGGAATAGTTGCTTCATGGGGATTTACGCTCTGATATATGTCGAGTGAAAATCAACAGTCTAATTGTATGTTGTATCTTATAATTGAAGTGCGTAGTCTGCTGTTGTATATGACCTGAGCTGTATATCCTGATTCAGCGTGGTGCATAAGTGCCTCTCCTTGCATTTCTTGTATTACTAGGCTCCCCAATAAAAATAAAGCAGTTGTTTGGCTTTCTGGTACACAATGTCTTAGAATTTCTTGGATGGTGAGATTTCATCCTTTATTCAGTCCACCATTGCTGCTAGGTGCAGACAGGTGCTATATGAAGAGCATTGCTTCGTCGCCAATGAACATTGATGTTGACAAGGCTACTTGACGTATTTATCTATTTTGTCATCATTCGTCCTCCTTAAATAGAGAGCTTATAGTCTAGGGGTATATTATCTGTTTGTAAATGTAGAGGATAGAGATCTCTTGTATCTTACAACCCTAATGCAAGGTTACAAGTGAACACACTAATATGAACAGAAGGAGGAATTTCCTGATGAAAGACAAAGTGTCTCTTTGTACTAACCCGAGCGATAAGAAGGGCAGCAGAATTGTGACTTTGAAATAGTACTACAAGCAAGGACAACACCTAAAGAAACCAAATCATGAACAATCTCTAATCATGAACCCACCTTCCTGAATAAGGGACTATAGAGGGAACCGGACAGGAAGATCTGATATGAAGAGAGACCAGTGCAAGGTCCAAAGCAAGGATGCAACCTTCCATTCACTACAAAAAAAATGACATTTACCAACGGATAAAATCTGTTAGTATTACTAAGCCTACAATAAATCAATCCAGTTTATTGTATTCATAGGCCCAATCTTACATCCCATTGTATAGATAGAATTCTGTTATAAATACCGCTTGTAAGAGATAGATATTTCATCATCAATGAAATCGCATATTCATCGTTATTCTTTCTGTTAGTCTTTTCTCTTTCTCAGTATGGTATCAGAGCCATAAGCTCCATCGAGCACCATGCCAACATCCGATCCCACTGGAGATCCACAGAATGTTGTTACCCCCACCGCCACCACCACCACCACCACTACCACCATTCCAAACTTGGTCGGACCTGCAGCTTCTTTTCACAAGCTCACCGGCGACAACTACCCCCTTTGGCGACGACAACTTGAGTCGTATCTTCGTGGCTATGATCTATTTGGACATGTAGATGGATCTCGGTCAGTCCCTACCTCATCAGATCCAGAATTTGCAGCCTGGCAACAACGCGACGAAATGATAGTTTCCATACTCATGACCTCTCTTACGGAGGATGTCCAGGGACAGGTAATCGATTATGATACTTCTGCTCAGATCTGGAGTTATTTACATGAAATCTATGCTTCTCAAGCAACGGCTAGGTTATAGCAGCTTCGTTTTCAGTTATACTCTCTTAAGAAAGATTCAGATTCCATCTCTGCTTATTTTAATCGGGCAAAACGAATTGCATCATCTCTATCTGCGGCTGGATCGGCAATTTCTGAGAATGACCTTTGTCACTGCATTCTTCATGGCTTGCCTGACGATTTTGATTCTATATCTACCATCGCTGTGTCAGTCAGGCTCTCTTACTACATCCACAGTCATGAGTCAATTACTAGCGTTGAAAATCGATTGTCCAGGAATGCTGCTACATCAGTTCAGAATAATAATCTGTCATCTAACAATGTTGTGACTACTGATTCTGGTTCATCCTCTGCGAACAATGCTGTTCGTGACAAAGGGCTTTATAATAATCGAGGACGTGGCTCCAATCGAGGGGGTAGGTATTCTCGTGGTCGTTCTTCTTCTGGCCGCAACAATGGAGGTGGTCGTGGATCTGGTTATTCTTACTTTAATGGCAAGCCCGATTATCGCCCGATCTGTCAAATTTGTGAGAAACCGGGGCACAAGGCAAGCACATGTTATCATCGCTACAACCATTCTTATCAATCCTATCCTAACCCGATCCCTGCTGCCAATTTCTCTTCCGCCACATATAAACCCTATCCATCATTTGATTCCTCTTGGTATCCAGATACTGGTGCAATAGATCACTTTACCAATGATCTGTCGAATCTGTCTGTATCTAGCCATCCTTATACTGGCTCTGAAGTTGTTTCTATGAGTGATGGGTCTGGGGTGCCCATTGAACACCAAGGCATGGGCCTTTTATCTCTTCCTACACATCAATTTCGATTATCCAACATTTTTCATGTGCCTGACATTTCTAAGAATCTCTTATCTATTCGTCAATTTTGCTTGGATAATCATGTGTTTTTTGAGTTTCATTCCTCTCATTTTCTTGTGAAGGATCAGGCTACCAAAGCAATTTTACTCAGAGGAGGACTTAAAGATGGCTTATACCACCTTCCAGTTTTTGATTCGTCTTAGCCTACTGCTCATTTCACCAACAGAACTGATGCTCACACTTGGCATCTACGTTTTGGCCATACTTCCGATAAAATCACCAGCTATATAGTCAATAAGTTTAGTTTACCTTGTAGCAGCAAGCAAACTCCAATTTCTGTTTCATGTTCTGGTTGTAGAGCAGGGAAAACACATGCGCTTCCCATCCCCCTACCCCTTCTCGTTCTATTAAACCGTTTCAATTGATTTTTATGGATGTATGGGGACCAGCCCCTTTACTTGGATCTGATGGCTGTAAATACTACTTATCTCTTGTTGATGATTACACAAAATATATATGGATATTCACCATGTCTTTGAAATCTGGTGTTTTGTCTGCGGTGAAAGAATTCTTGGCTTATGTTCGTAATCAGTTTAATGCATCTGTTTTGGCTGTTCAATCTGATGGTGGGGGCGAGTTTCGTGCGTTGTCCCCCCTATTCAAAGAGCTGGGTATTGTTCATCGCATCACATGCCTGCATTCTCATGCTCAAAACGGGAGTGTTGAAAGTCGTCACAAAACCATAGTTGATCGAGGCCTTGCCCTTCTGTATCACTCTTCAGTACCCATGCGCTATTGGAATTATGCCTTCTTTACAGTGGTATTCTTACTCAATCGTACTCCCTCTGTTGTGCTCCGTATGAAGATTCCTTATGAACTGTTATTTGGGACTTCTCCAGATTACTCCACTCTACGGGTGTTTGGCTGTGCGGTTTGGCCTAACTTACGGCCATACCAATTGCACAAGTTCTCTTTTCGGAGTGTTCCTTGTGTATTTCTGGGTTACAATACGCAGCATAAGGGGTATCTTTGCTTGGATTCTGCAACCAAGCGCATCTATATATCCCGGGATGTATGTTTCAATGAAGCCGTCTTTCCGTTTGCTACTTCTGCCACACCTCCCTTGCCCATTCCTATTACTCCCGCTCTGGATACTACGCTTGACCTTACTACCTACACCAGTACCTCAGTACTGTCTTCTTCTCCTACTATACCAGATTCTGTTGCTTCTACCTCAGAACTGCATACAGCACCACACAATAATCCTCCATCTCAACCAGACCCATCCTCCTCTTCCACTGCTACTTTACCTCCTTCACCACATTCACCTGACCCACCACCTGCTCATTCCATGGTAACTCGATCCAAGGCAAATATCAGTAAACCAAAAACTCAAACTGATGGTACGATAGCTTGGCACACCCAAACTGAAAAACCCCTTGTCCCTGATTCACCCTCCTTTTCTAAAGCTCTCAAGCATCGTGACTGGTGCTCTGCTCTTGACAAAGAATACAATGCCCTTCTCTCTACAGAAACTTGGACTCTTGTTCCCCCTCCTACACACTCCAATGTGCTTGGCTGCAAATGGATACTGAAATCAAAATTTCATGCTGATGGCACGCTTGAGTGTCGCAAAGCACGACTGGTTGCCCAAGGATACACACAGTCTTATGGTGTGGATTATATGGAGACGTTTAGCCCCGTTATTAAACCAGTAACAATCCGCCTGGTTCTAGCCCTAGCTGCAATTCGAGATTGGCCAATTCATCAATTGGATGTCTCCAATGTGTTCTTACATGGGGATCTCACTGAGAATGTTTATATGCAGCAGCCTCATGGATATGTTGATCCCAATTACCCTAACTATGTCTGCAAATTGCTCAAGTCGATTTATGGGCTTAAGCAGGCCCCGCGCGCATGGTTAGACAAACTCAGCTCCACTCTTGTTTCAGCAGGTTTCACACCGGCCAAGTCAGATCCTTCCCTCTTTGTTTTCTCCTCTGGAACGGACATTCTGTATATACTGGTTTATGTAGACGATATCATCATCAAAGGGTCTACACAAACTCTCATCACTAATTTCATTTCTCATCTACAGAAATCATTCCCTGTTCGTGATCTTGGTCCGCTATCTTTCTTTTTGGGAGTCCAGGTTACTCGTACTTCACAGGGGCTTTATCTTTCTCAAACCAAATATATCTCCGAAATAATTGCCAAAGCAAACATGACCAACCGCAAATCTGTTTCCACTCCTCTAGCCCACACCACAAATCTGTATGATTCGTCCAGCCCACCTTTTCCTGATCAAACTCTCTTTCGAAGTATCCTTGGTAGTCTGCAGTACTTAAGTCTTACTCGACCTGATATAAGTCACTGCGTCAACAAACTTTGCCAGTTTATGCATTGCCTGGCTCAAACTCATTGGGTGGCTCTGAAGCGTTTAATTCGTTATCTAAGTGGCACTATCTCTCTGCATCTCTTTCTGCCCAGAAAATCTGCAATTTCCTTGACTGCATATACAGATGCAGATTGGGCTACCGACATCTCTAGCCGTCGTTCTACCTCGGCTTATGCAATCTTTCTTGGATCCTCTCTTATTTCTTGGCTCTCTAAGAAACAAGCTACGGTGGCTCGTTCTACGACAGAGGCGGAATATCGTGCTGTAGCCTCTGGTACTGCTGAGCTGATTTGGATACAATAACTTCTTGGTGAACTCTGCGTCCCTCTGTCCAAACCGCCGGTGGTTCTTTGTGACAACCTTGGAGCTACTTACCTTGCAGCCAATCCTATATTACACTACAAGACCAAACATGTGGGACTTGATTTCCACTTTGTTCGGGAACGAGTTCGATCTGGTTCTCTGGTTGTTACTCATCTGGGAGGAGATCAGCAGGTTGCTGACCTTCTAACTAAGGCCTTGCTTGCTTCTCGGTTCACTGTTTTTCGATCATCTCTCGGGCTCACCCATGTTCCGATCGCGGGGGCATACTAAGCCTACAATAAATCAGCCCAGTTTATTGTATTCATAGACCCAATCTTACAGCCCATTGTATAGATAGAATTCTGTTATAAATACCGCTTGTAAGAGACAGATATTTCATCATCAATGAAATCGCATATTCATCGTTATTCTTTCTGTTAGTCTTTTCTCTTTCTCAGTAAGTATAACTTAAAAATTTGTTGGTATAGACATGGAAAGGCTACTCCAACGGACAAAATTCCGTTGGCTTTTGTACCGTGGGCATTGATCTATGGCAATGGATAACATATCTGTTGGAGTAGGAGTTGAAGCCTATGCCAACGGTTTTTCCGTCAGTAAAGACGATCGACAAACTGTCGTCAAAACCCATTGAACACACCTATAGTAACGGATCAATCCGTGGGTAAACATTCAGTAGATAGATTCGCCAGGTGTTATACCATCTTTTAAAACAATGATATGATCAATACATTTATTTTCCAAATATTGTCAAAACATTTCAGCGCAATGCCAATATCATATCATATTCAATAGTTTTTTATACAATGTTAATTTTTTACTTGTATCATATTAAAAATATTTTTTAAAAAATCTAGCACTATGCCTTTATATTAATCATATAAAAAACTTTCAAGTGTGATGCCTTTTATAGCATATCAAAAATAAACTTTCAGACACAATACCCTTTATAGTATGTTGAAGTCAATGTTTCAGGCGCGATGCACTTCTTAGTGATGTCAAAGACAATAAAATCAAGTTCGGCAATATCACATATTGTTTACGATGTATCATAAAAAAAATACAGATATTAGAAACGATCCTTCATGTATCGTTTTCATGACATCACTTTCTATCAAATCAAAGACTTTCAGGCGCAATGCGTTTATTTCTTCAATAAAAACATTTAAATTAAATTTAACAGGTGCAACGCTCTATATATGCAATGCTCTATATATTGGTGTATACATTATAAATAGCATAATAATAATATATATGTTTAATATATATATATATATATATTACAACAAAATAAATCAAATAACACAAAATAAAGAAATAATACAATAAATAAAATCTGGCACAATGCCTCAGGTGATATTTATTCCTGGCACGGGGCTGCCCATGGTAGGTTAACCGCCTTATTCGGTTAATCGCTTTCGGTTAACCGGGTCTTAGTTTTTCTAAAATTCAATTCCATTACCATTTCATTTAAATCGGTTAACCAGATTCAGTTAACCGTTTAATTCTTCTACAATCTAATTCCATTACCATTCCATTTAAACCGTTTAATTCTTCTACAATCTAATTCCATTACCATTCCATTTAGATCGGTTAACTTTTAGTTCAGTTCGGTTTTATTGGTTAATTGTGTAGCCGTATATTTTTTTATTGATGATACCCATACGATTAATATTATAGTACACATTGATCATTCACTTAAATCATGAGTGACAAATCAAACACATGTGACAAAAAAAATATAATAATTTGTATATTCCCTCAATAGCTAACCTTAATTATTATATAAGGTGAACATTAATATTTGAAGTATTTTATTGTTTATATAATCAGTTAACTACGGTTAACCGAGCGATTAACCGTTTTGGAGAATTCAATACCGTTACCGAAACCGGTCAATTTACACGGTTCAGTTAACCATACCACAAGAACCGGTATGGTTAACCTGAAAACAGGTACGGTTCACTTCGGTTTTGATCGGATACCGCGGTTTCGGAAATTTTTGGGCAGCCTTACATGGCAGGATGTCTCACGTGATATTGATATCAGGCACAATGCCTCACATGAAAATTTATATCTCACAATACCTCACATGTATGTATATCTGGCACAATGGCTCACATGAACATTTATATTTGACACGATGTCTCATATGATACTAATATCGGGCACCATGCCTAATGTGATACTTGATAAATAAATAAGTAAATAAATGTTAAACTAGATAAATCAAACAACACATAATAAATGAAATAAATGAACAGTCAACAAAATCTAGCATGATGTCTCACGCGATATTGATTCATGGCACGATGGCTCACATGATATTAACTTTTTACACAATGCCTTACGTGATAATTATTTATGGCACGATGCCTCACGTGATATGATTTTCTGGTGCAATGCCTCACATGATACTAATTTCGGCCTAATGCCTCATGTGATCCTAATTTGACATAATAATAAAATCAATCATTATTAGAACAACTATATAGATTTGTTGTCTATTGTTTCTTCCTTCTTTTTCAACTTGAAGTTATAATACCATATAATTTATAAAACGGAAGAGCACGGAATATCGTGAAATAATAAAACCTGCAATTATCAGTTGTTTTGTTCCTCTTTAAAATCTTGATCTTCAAGGATGTATGATAGCAACGATTTTCTTTGCTTGCACACCTGGTAAACTATCAAAGTCATCAAGTACAGAGATTGACGTTGATTACAAAAAGAATAAAAGGAAAAAGTAATTAGATACTTCCTTTTAGATCTAATCACCCCAAACAATCTAATGATGACGTTGTTTATACATATAGACAAAGAAATGATTGAGATTTTTGATTAAAAAAATGATATAGGAAAGGTGAGACTTTTAGGGTTTATTGTCAGGGCAAAGACTCGTGTTGATAATGTTTTGTAAATGAGAAGAAAAAGATTACAAAGAGATTGTAAAGAAATATGAAAGAAAGACAACTGATCTTCTTATTCAAATATGATTATACAAGACCTTCATTTATAGAGGATAAAATACACGAGAATACCTTAATTACATAAGATGTAAAGTCCACCATAAATATATCTATTTATAACAAGTGAAGTATTATTAACTTTGGAGTTAATATTTGATAAGGTGAAATAATCAAGTTAACGAATCACCTTCCATACCGTTTGAAATAAATCACAAATCTGATATCCTTTTCATAACCTATTTATTTAAATGTTGTACCAAAAACTAGAATTAATATCTGATATCTTATATATTTATGTGTGTGTCTTGTTTTTTTTTAAATATAATTATCTATATGATAACTATTCATTTATTTATTATAATTGTAGCGGATTTTTTTTGAAAAGAAGTGGCACACTTATATTAAGAGCAAAGTTTGAGTACAAATTCCGGAATATTTTCAGAAGTCCATGAACCACATTGTTGAGTACAACCGGCATGGTTTACAAGGCAATGCGGTGAAATATTATCAGCTCTAGGAATGAAAAACCAATTTACAACATTGAAACCACTTAGACCTGCTAAAATCCTATCTAAAGTTAAGATAATAATGATTTTGTGTGACCAAAGTTAAGATAGTGTATTAATGAGCTGCAGTCTGATAGAACCCAAACCGAATGAATACCATTTTGACATGCAACACACAACTCGGCTTCAAGTGCAAGAGCCTCGGCATCAGAGGGTAAGAGTGAAGTTTGAAAACCTGAAAAACCAGCCATTGTTATGCGTGAGTTGCTTAATGCAACATATGCGTGACCCACTGTATTTAGATTTTCAAGACTTACATCAACAGATAATTCTACCATGGCTGGGTGTGATTGGTGATGCTGCTGTAGAGTCAAAGTTGAAACATTCTGCAGTGGAGATCCTAATTGTAGAAAACTGTCTGCTTGGCACCATCCTTGAGCTAGAGAATGTACCCGACCATGAGAAGCTTGGCAGCGTGCAAACCATAAACTCCATAGAAATTTGATAAGTTTAGCCACCGTGTATTGAGATTAGCTACTGCACATGTCATGAAACCAATCCCGAAAGACACTATCAGTCTTAATTGTGTGTGGGAGTTCAAAATCAAACAAAGACCAAAAAGGTTTAACCTCAGAGCACTGATACAAAGCCTGCAACATTGTTTCTGGTAGATTGCAAAAGCTACAGCTTGTGGGTATATCAACCTTGATTCTATCTTTGATTGCTGTTTTACAAGGAAGCTTGGTTGCCATAATCTTCCAACCTAGTAGCTTGATTCGAGGTGGAGCATCAGCTGCCCAAATATGCTTAAAAGCGGTACGCTGTGAATTGTTTGACGATGCAGTTGGCAAGGAAGCATTTCTGAGTAAAAAATCTGCATGGTAAGCAGATTTAACCGTAAACTTGCATGTGGATGAAATACCCCAATACCAGTAGTCCTGAGAAGTATCAGGCTCACTTGATGGATGTGGTAGGGGCATCTAAAGCACAACCTCAATGTCTGATTAATCACACCTTTGATGTAGGAGGGCTGAATTCCAAGTATTAGAAGGATAGATCAAGGTGGCAACTGAAGACACTTGACGGACAAGCTGAGGCATTTTCCACAGAAAGAGCTTGCCACCTGGCTTAGCTGTAATCCATCTATCTGAAATCTTCATGGTAGAACATGTTACAATTGCTTTGCGAGCACCATACTCAATAATATCCCGGACATTAAGTAGAGCTCTTCAAATAGGACTTGTAACACCCCAACCGCTAAATCTCTAATCATGGTCTAATCGTCACGTTAATAAGGCTAATCGCAGTGGAATTACTCTCGACTACGGAGGGTGATACAATACCAGCAGCCTTTAATAGCTAACAATCCTAACTAAATACAGTCCCGGTCTGATAAATAGAAATTGTTATAACCCGCAATTAATACCTTATATTATATCTGCTACTATGTTATTCTAAGTTGGATTAATCCCTTGCTATCAGTTAGGACATCAGCGGCGTTATATTAATTGCCAGGGACAAGGAAGTCTTTCGGTTAATTAATTAAGGTAATTAATTGTCTGATTTATAAGGAAAGGGTTTCCTTATTTCCTATTCATTTTCTGATCATTGATATTCACGTCAGTCTATCGTGAAGAGCGTTCTCCATTGTGGTGCTGAGCGACAGTTTTCTCCCTTCCTTTCTCTCTCTAAATTCCTCCTCTGTGAGTACTGTGCTACTATTGTGGTGATCAGATTGGAGGCCTCGTTGCTGCTGCGTTTCTCTTCTTCTTCAATCAAGTTTGTGTTGAGATAATTCTGGATTCCGATGTTGTTTTCCCTCCCTGCAGTTTCTGATTTCTGGTTGTGGCTGTGATGAATCCAGCGTTTACGTTTCTGCAATTGGATCGGTGAATCGTGTGAGACTGCTACTCTACGAAGAGTTGGGAATTTTGCCCTCTCGTGTTCAGGTTCAGATTACAGAATTTTGGAACGTTGACGTTCTAGGTTTCCTTGGTTGATTGCTGATTTTGGATTGTTGAATTGTGGGTATTCAGTGGTCTTTATTCGTGCCTGGCTGCTAGGTTGTTCAGACTGCGCTTGTTGATTCAGACCGTTGAGTTCCTTCTGCTAATCGAGGTAGGTGGTTACTCGATTCGGTTTGGAAGTTCAGCCATGGGGTTTGCAAGGTCTTATTGTCTGATTTGGATGCGTCTCTGTTTGTGTTGTGTTTGATTGCGTTTTGGAATGGCTAAACCCCCATGGTCTCCTATATTTATGACTGATTTGGTGTGTGTTCTGAATTGGCATTCGTGGTGTCGAATGGCGTTGTTTTTCTGCTCTGTTCGTCTTCTGAAATATGCAGTTTTCGCTCTGTCCGAACTTCCGTCCGAGCTTTGAAGTTCGGACAATGTGTTTTGCCTTTCTGATTTTCAAGGTTCGGGGTGTGTCCGAACATCTGTCCGAGCTTTGATGTTCGGACACACTCTCAGATTCTCCTCTGTTTTTAGTTCGACCTGTGTCCGAACTTTGACGTCCGGACACAAGGTCGGACCTTCCGCGTAAGTTTTTCCGTAAACTCGTCCGAACATTGATGTTCGGACATTCTGAAATGTTCTATCTGATTTCAAATCGACTTGTGTCCGAACATTGATGTCCGGACACAAGTTCGGACATTTGGCAAATTCTGGTTCCTGAGTCTCGACTTGAGTCCGAACTTAGACGTCCGGACACAAGTTCGGACACTACTCTGTTTTCTGCATAACTTCTCCGTCTGAACTCCGATTTGGACGCCGTTTGTGGCGTTAGACTTCTCTAAGTTCCTACAATTGGATTATAAGTGTTTTGGCATGGTTTCATGCAAGGTTGCTTATGTTTTGTAAACCTTCTGTTTTTGGACACTTTACTCTGTTTCTGAGCCGTGAATGGCTGGGTCGAGCTATTCCGTGGTATACCATGTAGACGTCGTTCTGAGTGTGGGTTATTCCCTTCCTGTTCTGTGGGGTTGACGAACCCTTTGGCTCTTTCGAGTCATTTCTGCGTTGTCGAGAGACCTGTTATGGTCTATGGGTCTTCGACCCTTCTGAGTGTGTGCATTGTATTGTGTCCCCTATCTGTTTGTGAACTCAGCTTATCTCTGAATTGGGAACTCTGGTGTTCCATTCTGCATTTGTTTCAACAATACTCTGCTTATTTTAAGAGCTATTGTTTTGTGCTAATCTCTGCTTCTCTTCTGATTTCAATTGTTTTGAGCGACCTTACTGATGACGGTCGCTGCTTACTGGGCATTGTTGTGTGCTCACTCCCCTACTTTTAACATTTTTGCAGATTGATCAGCAAGGATCACTTATTCGGTTCTGGAGCTTAGTTTATGTTTCAGCTCATTGTTATTTGACATTCTTACTCAGACTTGTAGCCTTCGGGCCTTACTCTGCTTTAGACCTCTGTTTCTGTTTGGATATGTAATTGGGATTTCGTGTTGCTTTCGCTGTAACTGAGTACTCTGGTTTATAATGATCATGGAAACTCTGTTTTGGGCCTTTATTGCATTTGAGTGTTTTAGAGCCTTGCGTTATTAGGTAGTAATACGTGGCGTGTAATACCCTTAACTCTTAGGCCGGTTTTAGGGGTGTTACATTTAGTGGTATCAGAGCCAGGTTCGGCTTTCTTTAGGGTTTGTGGTTGTGTTTGCCTGTGTGAGGTTCAGTTGTGACAATGGTTGAAGTGTGAGTCAGTTCTGACAAGTTTTGAATTTGTGTATCTCAGAATGCCTCCTCGTAGGACACCAGTGACCCCTCAGGGAGAGGCTGCAGAGGCAGTGCAGCAGTTTGTGACTCTGTTGATGCAGACTATGGCTGCAGCTGCTCGCGGAGCTGGAGGAGCAGGCCCAGCAGGGGCGAATGCTGTGGGAGGCCGAGTTAGAGCCCTCCAGGAGTTCATGAAGCTAAAGCCGCCTTCCTTCGACGGCTGTGGTGATCCTCAGGAGGCGAGCCACTGGATTACCGAGGTCGAGGACCTGCTGAGAGTGATGGGGTCGGAGGATGATCAGAAGGTGGATTTTGCCACGTTCCTCTTTAAGGGGGAGGCGAAGGAGTGGTGGCGTATGGTGATGGGTAGGCATCCCCAGCCTTGGACTTGGGATCAGTTCTGCTTGGAGTTCAACAAGCAGTTCTATCCGGATGTCTACAAGGATCAGAAGATTAACGAGTACAACCGGCTGCGCCAGGGGAGAGAGATGTCTGTGGAGGAGTATGTAAGGAGATTTGTGACGCTCTCGAAGTATGCTCCGGAGCCAGATGAGCACAGGAAGGCTCGGAAGTTCGAGAGCGGGCTGAGGCCGGATATCAGGTCCGCGGTGACACCCCTTCGTCACCGGACCTTCAGAGACGTGGCGGATGTCGCTCTGCTGGTAGAGGCCTACATCAGGGGCAGACAGGCTGGCAAGGACCACAAGGGGAAGAGGCGTGCTGAAGAGCCTCAGAAGAAGGAGGCTGCTCCTCAGAAGAAGCAGTCATATGGAGATCGCCGGGGAGCTTCTTCATCTTCGTCAGCTGGGGCAAAGTGTGGATCTTGTGGTCACTCCCATCCTGGTAGGGAGTGCTACAAGAAGACTGGTGCCTGCTTTAAATGCGGGTCGATGGAGCACCGGATCGCTCAGTGCCCTCAGGCATCCGGTAGAGGCTCAGGAGACAGAGGCACCGGTTCAGATTCAGGGGCGAGGTCCGACCAGAAGAAGCCTCAGACTCAGGCCCGAGTGTATGCTATGGCGGGAGAGCGTGATCGTGCTGGTGATCGCGTCGTCTCAGGTATCCTCCAGATCCATTCTCAGGATGTATTTTGTTTGTTTGACTCTGGAGCTACGCACTCCTTTATCTGCTGTGATTTGTTGGGTAGACTTGAATTGACTGCTGTGCCTAGTGAAGTAGATTTATGTGTGAGTAGTCCTTTGGGTGGGATTGCTCTTTGCATTCTTGATTCTGTGTGTAAAGCCTGTCCCATAGTAGTTCGGGATAAGACCTTTTGTGCTGACCTCATCCCGATGCGGATGACCTGTTTCGATGTGATTTTGGGCATGGATTGGCTGACAGAGCACCATGCCCATATAGACTGTGCAGCGAGGAGAGTAGTGTTTGAATTGCCAGACGGGAGCCGTTTTGTCTTTGCTGGGAATGCAGTCCCGTGTGCGCCTATGATTGTGTCTGCGATGCAGGCAGCCAGGTTCTTGAGGAAGGGCTGCCAGGGATTCTGGTGTTATCTGCCTGAGGTGTGTGAGGGATCTAGCTTGGAGAGCATCCCGATCGTCAGAGAGTTTCTTGAGGTCTTCCAGGATGATGTGCTCGGACTTCCACCAGTGAGGGAGGTGGAGTTCACGATTGACTTAGCGCCTGAGACTCAGCCCATCTCTAGGGCCCCTTACCGTATGAGTCCGGCGGAGCTGAAGGAGCTGAAGGTCCAGCTTCAGGAGTTGCTGGATAAGGGCTTCATTCGCCCTAGCGTTTCGCCTTGGCGAGCGCCAGTGCTATTTGTGAAGAAGAAGGATGGGACCTTCAGATTGTGCATCGACTATAGAGAGCTGAACAAGGTTACCATCAAGAATCGCTATCCCCTTCCGCGTATCGATGATTTGTTTGACCAGTTGGCGGGCGCCACAGTGTTCTCGAAGATCGATCTTCGTTCAGGCTACCATCAGTTGAGGATTAAGGCCGAAGATGTGCCTAAGTCCGCCTTTAGGACTCGTTATGGTCATTACGAGTTCCTAGTTATGCCGTTTGGTTTGACGAATGCCCCCTTAGTCTTCATGGATATGATGAACCGGGTTTTCAAACCCTATCTGGATCAGTTTGTAGTGGTCTTCATAGATGACATCTTGGTGTATTCCAAGAGTGCAGAGGAGCACGAGGAGCATCTGAGGATTGTTCTACAGACGTTGAAGGATCGTGAGCTGTATGCTAAGCTGAAGAAGTGTTGAAATACCCCTACCTAATTAATGTTGATTAAATATATAATCAATTTAATTGAGGCCTAAACATGCCTTGAAAATAAATTAAACACAACAATATTCAACAGAAAACAAGAATTACACCCTTTGACCTTTTAGGGTGAATAAATATCCAAACGACTTCCGTTTGACCTAAAATTTTAACCTGAGCTTTGTAACACATAAATGAACACATTAAAACCGTTTCCAAGGGAAACACGCATTGGAACACAAAATGTACACCAAACTTCCTTAAAGCACATTCTTGTGAGATTGTCTCCAAAAATGAGTTCTATTAAATTTTAGGGTCTTCAATACCCTTAAAAAAATCCTAATGTGACATAAAGTGCCACATTAAAAGGTATAATCCAAAGTTTTCAATCAATCCAAAAAAATACGTGCATCGTTTTATGACCAACAACCAAATAGTGCAAAAGTAACATTTCATCTCTTGATCATGTCTTTGGTCAATGTGTTCCCTTGACCTTGGCTAATATACTCCGCCAGTTAAAACATGTAACCTAGCTAGTTACCGCCCCATATGCAATTATTTCTGTCGCACCACCTATGCTTCATTAAGGTGATATAAGTACATTACCTTTTCATATAATATAACTAAGCTACTTACCTACATCTACCCCACCTTGATATAACATTTCCGCCTGTCTTGGTATGTCATCGGTACCCACTACCAATTCTGAACAACCAAAAAGGCCACCGACGGGTCACAAAAAAAAAACACATAGCTTATGACATGTACATACTTATCATATAATAGCTAATGTAAGCTACCTAACTCACCCACTTAATAAACATCATTGTCTCTGTCTAATTTATATCTGTAGCCACCCACCAACTCGCGGGACCTGCAGACCACCGAACAAACATGCAACAGGGACGAACACTATACATATATAAATACACATTACAACACAATCACAATCACTCAATTTCCTCTATTCTACTACTTTTGCCATGATGTCCGACAGCACCTGGAAAACGAGGAAAACTATCAAGTTTCCCCCTTTGACCACTCCTAACATCTAGTACATAATAGCCGGTTTCTCTTTTTCTTCCCCTCTTCCCACGTAAATACAAGTCTATCCCATACTGCTCCAGGATCGAGAGCATATTCCAGTTTCGATGGTTTTGCTCCAACACAGAACCAAGCACTACACCCAGCTACAGAGACAAACTGTGGAGCAGTGGCTCCAGTACTCTTCTTGTTGATCCAGAAACTTAAACATCCCGTTTCCTTCCTTGCTGCTCCACCGGGATCGACGGTATACTCAACTTCCTGTTGTTTCCAGAACCAGGAGTATTTCCCAGGCTCATTGTGTTATTCCAGAGAAAGAACCAAGAGGTTCTCAGATTCATCTTGTTGTTACCCGGCTGAGAACAAAAAAAAAAGAGAATGTTGGCCTTCATGACTTTTGAGTAAGAACCAACACACAACTAGTATAAAAACTTCTACTATGTACTACCGATCTCCTCCCCAGTTTTTCTTCTCCGCTTGCTGCTCCAGAACCGTGAACACTGTTCTATCTTCCCTTGCTGTACCTGCTATCGGTAAGCATTCCTGACTCAAAAGAAGAATGCTCATCTCTTCTACTCTATTTCGGTAATGACCCCATCTCATATCTTTGGGCTTCTTCTCGTATGAACACAGAGGAGTAACACCTTGATTCAAGCAGAGGCAAAACACGAGCAAACACTCTTGTTTGGCCATGTTTTTGGTGAGCTCTATCCACTCTCTCCTTCCTTGTGTTACCGGTAGAATGCATGTTTGTACTGAGCCTTCTTTCTTCTGTTTCATCAAGTACAAGCAGAGAGGAGAGGTGCCATACTTCATGCAGTAATAACGCTCATGCAGTGAGCTCAACTCTCATCCAAATCGGTAAGGAAAATCTTACCCCTACACTCCTCTATTACCGGTACTATATGTGCA
Organism: Limonium bicolor; assembly: GCA_023374045.1. Taxonomy (NCBI): domain Eukaryota; kingdom Viridiplantae; phylum Streptophyta; class Magnoliopsida; order Caryophyllales; family Plumbaginaceae; genus Limonium; species Limonium bicolor. Next base: position 47,421,360 of record CM041778.1, read on the forward strand.
GTTTCCCTAGCTGGTACTGAGTCTCCTTTTGTTTTCTGCACGTTCAAAACAGAGAAAAACACCCATGTTTCATACTGTAACTTTATTCTCATCTTATCTTATCGACAGACGAGGGAAATACATCCTCTGCACCTTCCTTATTCTTTCTTAACTCTACTCTTCATTATATCCTAGTGTGTACTGGTAAACAAAGAACTCACACACTACTCTCCATTACTTTCTTTTGTCAAGGCGCACCACAAGTCACTGGAACTACTTCACCTTGCAACCAGATTGGAGAAGACGTGAAAATATTCTTCTAGAACCGGTAATTTAGTAACCCTTAACTGTCGACAGAACATACATACCTGCGCCTGTTTTCATTCCCTTCTTGTGTTGGTGTGCCTCTAGAATATAAACCATTGAAACTGTTGCGTATCACACACCAGATTTTATCTGAAGCTGAAGACAACTCATTCTGCAGCAGTAGATGGTAGGCATCTGCACACCAGATTGAATACTGAAACCGGTAATATTCTTGAACCTTGTTTCCTCTCCTCTGGTAATTTTACCAACAGGAGTTGTGTCCTTTCTGTCGCACTTGTCAAACAAACGATAAGCAGATAAGTAGTGGCATAGTTCTGTCACAACTAGCATATAAGTGTAGCAAAAATTCTCGCTGTACATTATGGCAATAGAATCTGATTTTTTTTGTTGCTGTCAATTATAACAGCAGAAGTGTTGTTTCTTCTGTTTTATCAGAGAAGCATCAATCACATTCTAAGTTTTTGCAACCTTATCAATTTGTGAGTAGTTGAGTAACAGAGTGATTGAAGTTAATTTGAGTTTAAACAAAAACTAGAACACGAAATCAAGTGAGTAAATATTTTAGGAATAAGTGAGGGACAAATACGTGAAACAAACAGGAAGAAAACAATAGAAGTTGTCAATTCTGTTGTACCATCCCTTTCTGCTCTGTATAACTTAGCACAGGGAATCTTGAAGAGGTATAATGGGAGATAGTGTAACACCCCTACTACGCACATAACACTACTTGAAATCGCAGCGGAATATAAACCACTAAACAGTAACTAAACGAATGGTGCTACAACGCCGTCAACCACCCACGTGGTTAACAAGGCTGAATAAATACAAGTGTACCGGTCTGATGATCAGACTCCCGAGCATAGAACTAACAACCACATATATACATCAACAAAATACCGAGTGTTTACATAAATCCTTCACTGTATACCGTCACTGTAAACTGTCATAACCAAGTATATAATACGCCACGGGAGCACAGGCGCATCCCGGGCCCACATCCAAAAGTACCCAAAGTAAACTACATCCTAGGATCTAGAGCCACTCCGCTTCTTCGATCCTCATCCTGCAGTAAAAGAAATATGGATCCCCCGAGGGGGTCAGCAACCCTTGGGGGCTGGTATGGTTAACGCGCAGCCCATCGGCTACCGGGATACGCGCAACCAATTGTCATGATGACATGGCATTCATTTTAAAACACACAATTTATACATATATATCACATCATGGGTATTGTACACAACATCACATACATCACACAAGAACAATTCCTTATAGGAAGAGAACCAACACAGTTAGTCCCCATTGAGAGCCTAGAGAATGTTGCCATGCTCATGCTAAGCTCGTTACATAACTCGTTACCGTCCTGTTAGATTGAACGGTTAACTTAACACAAGGTGCCTCGGATATAGTGATCCAAGCACACCGAAATAACACATAGTATGCCCCTGTGGCCCGACGTGAGTCAGTAAAATAGCCTTGGTTAAGCTAAAGGGAAGGTTGGAAACCAAATTGGAAACACAACCACAACATACAGAGAGAATCGAACCGGTTATGACATCGACTCCCATACTCACACGCGTGGCCGGAACAGACCGGACTCCTCACTCCCCCCGTTAGCACTTGTTAGTAGTTCATCATTGAACTCAACAAACAATTCACAATAATAGGTCGAGTCTTGTTAGACACACACAAGGGAAGAGAGAGTCATACTTAACAACATAATAATATTTAACAACTGTAAACTCTTTACATGGTTTAATCTTACAAGGTCATAAACACACAGAAAAACAAACAACACACAAGCCGGTGTAAACCGGTAGGCAACAGACTGCAAGAAAACCATACCTCGGTCCTTGCCTCGACTGGTTTCCACCTTGAGAATCCTAAACACATTAGTAACGTCGGTTAATTAACGCACTAGTCCATTATTAACATTGTCTACTCCACATTACTAGTTTATTTTATTTTACACTTGTTACAACTTTCATCCTTTTAATTGCCTTTAAAACCCACCTAACATGTCTTACATAGCCTTATAATATCATTACTAACCAACTACCATTTTTAGATAACAATTCCCATCTTAAAACAATAATTTTTGGTCCATACAGTGGCCTGTCCGAACTTGTGTCCGAGCTTCCAAGTTCGGACGCAAGTCGAGACTCTAAACTGAAACCAGATACATGTCCGAACTTGTGTCCGGACTTCGGAAGTTCGGACATGGGTCGAGAATAACCAACAGAAGGAGCAGGTGCGTCCGAACTTGTGTCCGAGCTTCCCTAAGTTCGGACACAGGTCGAAGCTAAATCCAGAGAGAAAAAATGGGTGCGTCCGAACTTCCAAATTCGGACGGTAGTTCGGACACTACCTAAAACCCAGAAAACTGTAAGCGTAACAGGGCATGTCCGAGCTTCCAAATTCGGACGGAAGTTCGGACGTGCCATTATACTCATTTTCTACAACCTTAAACACTTAGCCAAACTTCTCCAAAGCCTCCAACACTTATAGTATCTACCCCCTAGGTTCCTAAGTGATGTTTCATGCCTATTCTAACCATGATACCAAGACATATCTTCTACACAACATTATTACTTAAACATCATTTCTTACAAACTAAAACTCTTTATGTCATCATTGAAATCTCTTTTTCTAAGCTTACACTTTCTCCTTATTTTACCAAAGTTTGCCTAAGTCTCAATCTAAGTCCAAAATGACTTTGGTATAAACTAAAACCTCAAGATCATGCCTAAGTCCTTATTACACACTAGAACACTTCCTAATTCATCAAAATTCCTTTAAGACATCTTGAACTACTTATGCATTTCCTAAATTTCGACATAGGTTCTCCTAGCATTTTGTTACGCCCAAGCACATTATTATCACCACTAATCACACATGAACACCTAAATCACCAAGAACACTCTCACACACAAAACTTTACTCAAATCACACCACATTACAATATAAAGCATAACTTAAATTGCATGGCACTTAGGCCCTTAAAATGCATGGCTCTTAGGCCCTTAAAGTGCTTAATCATAAACACTGAATTTCCACATATATATGCCTTTGACCTGCAATTACATACAACAAGACATATGTTCTTTTACTAGTCTCCTTGAGAACATTTACTAGGTCATTCACCATTTGCTCTTTAGGTAGTTTTAACAAGCATTATAAGCTCATCCCTCCTAAGGCATTAAACAACATTAGATTAGTATATTTACCTCTTTTCCAAACAAACTTCTTTCTTGTTTCCTTATAAAACCGGTAGGTATTTGTTTCCTTGTCAAGTTCTAAACAATATACAAACATCATAATGAGTATTCAAGCTTTAAGCTTCATCTCATTGTAAACCCTAATTTTACATTGTTTCAAAAACATTAATGTAGTTGTTTTACCTTGGTCTTTGAAGAGAGTTTGAATATCTATGAAGAGAGGACTCCACCTAGTCCATGAAAGGTTGGAATGAAGCTAGAACAAAGTCACACAAAGAGCTACATCAATGTGTATTTTCGGTCAACAACAAAACATGGAGGAAACATGATTTTTCTTTGAGATTCCTTACCTAGAAGCAAAGGAGATCAACAATATGTAAAAGACAAGCTCAAGCTCCTTCAATGGTGGAACTCCATGGCACCGAAATGGGGCTCTTGAAGTTTGAGAAGATAGAAATGAAGAGCTTGATGAGAGGAAGAGATTGGTGGTCTTAGAATTTGATTTGGACAAGTGAGCTTGATTTAGCAAGAGGTCAAAGATGGAGTTTTCATGGTGGTGGTGATATTACCGTGAGAGAACAGCAAGAAGGAAGGAAGAAGAAGGTTGGGACCGTGGGAAATGAAGGAAAGAAATGAGAATGAAGATAGAATTTGCTTTTAAGAAGATATTTGTAGTAATAAAGTAAAAAGTAGTTTTAATTAGTTTTCTTTACTCACTTATTATATTAACTAGAGAGTGGTGAGTCACCACACTTAGAAAACCGGCCCCCTATATTATAATGAGGGTATTTAGTCTTTGTTTGTCAATTTAATTACTTAACACAACATATGTTACAAACTAGCTTATAAAAATCACTATTCACCTAAACAAGGCACTTAGAAGTGAAATTTTTGATTTCCCATTAATATAGCCACCCAAATGTGATACTATATAGTACACATATATATTTAAGAGTAATGATGGACATTTAGCCACTCAAAACTCATTTACAAGACAATTTTTCAAAAATGTGCTTTAAGACTTCTTAAAGCACATTTTGTGTTTTAACTTGTTTTCAAGCTTGGTTTTCTTTGGTAATTGGTTTAATAAGTCCATTAGTATATAAATGAGGTCTTGGTAAGTTCATTAGGTCTTAACCAAGTTTATCCCAAGCTTAGAGCACCTTTTTGGCTCTTATTGACTTTAAAGCACATTTTGTGTTTTCTTTTGTTTAAATTTGTTTACTAATGTTTCTAAGACTCTTTTTAGTCTTAATACACCATATTTAGGTGTTTCAACATAACTAGGTTTGGGGTATTTCAATCTACCCCCCTTAAAAGAACTTTGTCCCCAAAGTTCATACTTCCACATAACCTAAATATTAGAACATGAGAACACATATCAACAACACTTCCATATCACATTAACAACATCTTTACATCACGTCGGACACATGGTCCAAACAATAAAATGTCACAACATCATTCAGACTCAGCGGTCTGTAACATTAACAACATGACAACACAACACAGACAATGTATACAAATACATGTCATACATATGACCGAAACGGCTCTACCCCCCTTAAATAGGGGTACGCCCCGTACCCAATACATACAAACACTAAGAAGTAAACAATGACGGGTACTTCGCCTTCATCTTATCTTCCAGCTCCCAAGTGGCTTCCTCGACGTCCTGGTTAGACCAGAGGACCTTCACCAGTCTCACAGACTTGTGGCGAGTGTCTCGAGTCTTAGTATCCAGAATCTAAACGGGAGTCTCTACTGATCGCATGGTCGGCTCTAAGGTTAGCCTTTCAGGCTGAAGCACATGAGACGGATGAGACATATATTTCTTCAACTGGGACACATGAAATACATCATGTACCTTGCCCAGCTCGCGGGTAAATCAAGTCTATAAGCTACCGGGCCGATCCGCTCCGTCACAACATAAGGCCCCACATATTTTGGGCTCAACTTGCCTTTCTGGCCAAAACGGAATACTCCCTTCATGGGGGATACTCTCAAAAATACCTGATCGCCCACGGCGAACTCCAGGTCGCGTCGGCGCACATCTGCGTACGACTTCTGTCTATCCTGAGCTGCTTTCATGTTAGCCCGGATCTGGCGAACTTCTGCCTGAACTTGCTCAAGATACTCTGGTCCTATAATGACCGTCTCACTCGACTCATCCCAGCATAATGGCGTGCGGCATGGTCTACCGTACAATGCCTGGAAGGGAGACATCTTGATCGAAGCATGGTAACTGTTATTGTAACTAAACTCGATCAGATGTAACTTATCAATCCAGCTGGTCTGAAAGTCAAGTGCACATGCACGTAGCATATCCTCAAGTGTCTGAATGGTGCGCTCACTCTGACCATCGGTCTGTGGGTGAAACGCTGTACTCAATTTCAGTTCGGTGCCCAACGCTTCTCGCGTAGACTTCCAATATCTGGATAGGAATCTGGTATCTCTGTCAGATACAATCGTCTTTGGTACACCATGATGTCTTACAATTTCTTTATCAAAGAGTTCTGCCAGTCTTGCCACTTTCCAGGTGTCCTTCATCGGAATGAATCGGGCCACCTTGGTCAGTCGGTCAACTACAACCCATATCATATTCAGACCTCCCCTTGCAGGCGGAAGCCCTACCACGAAGTCCATAGATATGTCATGGAACTTCCACTCCGGCACTGGCATTGGCTGTACCATACCACCAGGCCGTCGGTGCTCAAACTTGACCTTCTGACAAGTGAGACACCTCAACACATAGTCATTCACATCCTTTTTCATTCCAGTCCACCAAAAATATCTTTTCATACCTTTATACATCTTTGAAGCTCCGGGGTGAATCGAAGTAGTAGAACAATGGGATTCACTCAATATGCGCTCCTTCAACTCAACGCTACTCCTGGGTATACACAGTCGGCCCTTAAGCCTAATCAGGTCATCATCGTGGAGTCTGAAGTCGTACTTCTGACCCTCGAATGTGCCATCAATAAGCTTCTGTCTAATCTCCATCATGTACTGATCCGTCATCTGAGCACTCCGCACCTCTTCAACCAAGCCAGTATGAGAGACTAGCGAATGGAGAGAGTGTGCTCGGCGACTCAATGCGTCAGCTACCACGTTTGCCTTACCTTCCTTGTACTGTAAATTGATGTCATAGTCATTCAGAAATTCAACCCACCTTCTTTGCCTCATGTTCAACTCCTTCTGAGTGAACAAGTACTTTAAACTCTTGTGGTCAGAATAAATCGTCACACTTACCCCATACAAGTGATGTCGCCATATCTTCAGTGCGAAGACAATGGCCCCCAATTCTAAGTCGTGGGTAGGGTAGTTCTCCTCATGCTTCTTCAGCTGTCGGGAGGCGTAAGCTACGACCTTCCCGTGTTGCATCAACACACAACCCATACCCCTGCCTGATGCGTCGCAATAGACCTCAAAACCATCTGGACCGTCTGGTAATGTCAGAACCGGTGCAGATGTCAGAGCATCCTTGAGACTCGCGAAAGAACTCTCACAGTCGACTGTCCACTCGAATGGTGCATCCTTTTTCATCAAGGAAGTCATCGGCTTCGAGACACTGGAGAAGTTCTTCACAAACCCCTATAGTAACCTGCCAGACCGAGGCTCCTGAATCGGTAACTGTCTTCGGCCTAGGCCAGGTGCGGACTGCATCTATCTTTGCCGGATCAACAGCGATCCCGGCCTCAGAAATCACATGTCCAAGAAATGATACTTGGTTCAACCAAAATTCACACTTAGAAAATTTAGCATACAGCTGATTCTTTCTCAATGTTTGCAATACATCTCTCAGGTGGCTTTCATGCTCACCTCTCGATTTCGAATACACAAGTATGTCATCGATGAAGACTACCACTGATTTGTCCAACTGATCTTGGAACAAACGGTTCATTAAGTCCATGAACTTTGCTGGTGCATTTGACAAGCCAAACGGCATAACTGTGAACTCATAATGCCCATACCTAGTTTTGAAAGCTGTCTTTTCAATATCACTGTCCCGGATGGCAATCTGGTGGTATCCGGAATGTAGGTCTATCTTGGAGAATACTGATGCTCCCCTCAGCTGATCAAATAGATCGTCGATGCGTGGTAAGGGGTAACGGTTCTTCACCGTAACAGCATTCAGCTCCCGATAATCAATACACAGGCGGAGGCTACCGTCCTTCTCTTCACGAAGAGGACCGGCGCTCCCCATGGTGAAACACTAAGGCGGATAAAGCCCTTGTCGAGTAGGTCTCTCAGCTGCTCCTTGAGCTCTGTCATCTCTGCTGGAGCCATACGATAAGGTGCCTTCGCAATAGGTCCGGTGCCTGGAATCAACTCAATCTCAAACTCAACCTCTCGTGCTGGCGGCATGCCCGGCAGTTCCTTAGGAAATACATCAGGAAACTCCGACACTACCGGCACATCTGGGCTAAACTCAGGGTCTCTCTCTATGTCCTGGACATAGCAGAGGTATACATCACTCCCTCGTCGTAACTCATGATACATAGCCATGACGGTGATGATCTGAGTCGAAGGCTCCCTGGGCCTCTGGCGGTAAGATACTGTAACCCCAGATGGACTCCAAAGAAGTAGTCGATGCTCGGCACACAGGATTCTGCCCTTGTACCGCTCCAACCAGTTCATCCTGACAATCACATCAAAACCAAGTCCGTCGAACTCTATCAAGTCGATCGGAAACTCTTCACCTTTGATTCGTACAACAGCATCTCGGTGGTAGTGGGTACACCTGATCCGCTCTTTCGACGGGAGAGTGACTAGAAAGTCTGGCATCTCATCACCGTCTAACCCCAGCCTCTTCGCAAATGATAGCGAAATAAATGTGTGTGAGGCTCCGGAGTCGAACAAGATCGATGCATCCACGCCATTCACTGGAAAGGTACCGGTGAGGATTGTGCCGCTCTTGCCGGCTTCTGCCTCATTGCAGACACTCAGTATACCTCCCGTTCCGAGTGCACAACCTAATTCATTGGCAAACTAATAAGTATTGGGTAACAACACGGTTTATATGCTTCAACAACTCCATTTATTTCATTCACACTCTTTTTACAACATTCATTGGCTTATACTGTCGCCATGATTTACACTTACAACATCCTTAATACACACTGGTTTATCACATCACATAATTATACAAGGCTTAAAACTGTCTGAAGGTCAAATTCAAACGTCCGGGTTTCATGTGTGTGGCATTGATCACTGCCGACGGTGCGGTATTCAGTTTGATCTTTCTGATGCCATGGTATAGCATCCTTGATTGCCCACCCATGATTAATACATCTCCCGATTTCAACAGTAGCTTCTTTGCGAGGTCAGCACGCTTCTGCTCGCCATACACAAACACTGCGGTATCACCAATGGACCAAGACACCACGGGTACTCCCTTACTTAGAGACTCGGGTGACTCGTCCTTGTCTTGGTGTATACCTAATCGTCCACCTTTCTGGTAGAAGTTCACAATACATAGATCTACTTTCACACTTGGAATTGATCCGTTTCAACTTGTTGAGCAATTCCCACGCGTGGTTAACGACCGCATAAACTCCTCTGGTATACTTGGTACTGTTGCTCCGTCTTCGGCTCGCATTTCTTGATATGTCTTGGTGTAAGGATTCCAGTCCTTACCCATGCACATCATCTTTATTTGCATCCTTGATCCGTTCGGGTATTCGGGTGTGTAGAACCCTCCTGGTTTTGCTCCAAGTTCGTCGCATCGTCTGATGATATGGATTTGTGCTTCCGGTGTCAGGTATCCATTTAAAGTATCATACCTGGCTGGATAACCTGACATTGCTCCATTGGAAAGTCGGTGATGTTGATGTGGTTTCTTCAGGGTTTGGTGTTGGGTGGGATTGGATAACATATATTGAAGGTTCCTTTAAGTTTAGAGTACTCTAATTAGGTAAATCTCACACTATACTTTATTTATTTACTCACATGGTTGTTTACTTAAACTCACTCACACACATGCACGAAATGCGGTATGCAGACACTTATTACATTAAAGAGTTTAGGCGGTACCTGGTCTAGAAGAGGGCCCTGGCGCCTCAGACCGTCCACCACATTCAGGGTGGCCTTGTTGGACCCCGACCCCTTCCCCTTCTGGGACTCTTTGTACCTCTGATCTGGGGGTGGCTGGTTCGCCGTCTTCTGGCCATCGGTGGTCGCAGTGGCCTTACCCTTCCATTGCCCCTTGGGCCTGTAGTTCCTACTGTTTGGGTTCTGCCAGCATTCGTGATCGCGATGACCCATCTTCTTACAGTATCGGCACTGAACATCGTTACCCTTGCAGTCCTTGCCGGGGTGGTCGCCGTTGCACCCACTTGCAGTAATAGTGGCGCTCCGGTCCAGAGCCCTGCTAGCTGCTATCACAATACACAATCAATACTTGTTCCACAAGTTATCAACATATACTCTAACTTATCACACAGGATTAGACAATTACCCTTAGGTGGTAAGAACGTAGGGGCTTGGCCGCATACCATAGGTGAGCTGCAGAGCTCCTCAGCAGTGGTGGTCTGGGTCTGGCCCTTGCCACCCTGTTGCTGTCCTTTCTTCTGGGACTGGGGGTACGATTTCTTTTTCTTTCCTCCCCCCCCACTGCCCTTGCGTGCCTTGGCCCTCGTTCAAAGCCTTGCGCTTGAGCGCACTCTCCTCGTCCCTCAGACGGACGGTGATCTCCACAATTGCAGCGGCATGTAGCACTCCTATATTTAGGGTGTCAGTTATGCCCCGCCAAATAAATTCACAACACATTAACACATTGTACACACTTATTCACATTACACTGTAGTCCCATTACCTGCAAAGTGGTATATCCAGTAGGCCCCATGCCATAGCGTAGGCGATAGTTCATCCGTTGTAGAAACGGTTCACAAGGATCCGGTCTGAGTAACCCAGATCCGGTAGCAGGTGGATAAGTCCGATGAAGGCTGGTATACTCATCTACCGTCATCTTATCCCCTTGCCTCAAACTGTCCAGCTCCAGGCGCTTGGCCTCTTGCACATGTATAGGTAGTACTTGGCTCGCAGCAGAGCCGTGTACTCCCTCCATAGAAAGGTCGGTCAGCAACTCTGCCCTCTCGCACAAGCTTCCACCAGCTCTGTGCTGAGCCCTTCAAGTAATAAGCAGCAAGTCGTACCTTGACCTGCTCAGGTACTACTGCTAGGGTTTCGAAGGCGGTCTCCATTTCGGAGATGTACGCCTCGAGCTTACGGGGATCGGTCTCCCCCACTGAATGGGGTGGCCTCAAATCAGCCAACGCCTTGACCCAGTTGGTCTCTCGTGGCGGTGGCGGTGGTGGTAGTTGAACTCCGGGCGTCTGCCCCTGCTGAATAGCTGCCACAAGCTGGGGTACCATTTGGGCTACGGCGGCTGCTACTTCTGCCTCAGCCATAACCTATGCCGTAGGGTTCTCGCCCTGGTCACCCACATTACCGGTACCACCACTTCCGCGGCCTCTACCCTCTCTCTGTCTACCTGCCATCTGAATTCACATGAATATTTATTAGCAATATGCTTGCACACTTATCGTCCAACGATTGTAACGCTTCCCGATAATAAGGTATCTCCACACTTAGTTAGTGGTTAACCTTTCCATAACTGTTCACTTAGTAACTGTAGTTAGGTTTCCTAACTCGGTATATCCCTAAGCTGGGTATTCTAGTCATCAGAGCGATACTTCGCTCGGTACACCCCTACTACGCACATAACACTACTTGAAATCGCAGCGGAATATAAACCACTAAACAGTAACTAAACGAATGGTGCTACAACGCCGTCAACCACCCACGTGGTTAACAAGGCTGAATAAATACAAGTGTACCGGTCTGATGATCAGACTCTCGAGCATAGAACTAACAACCACATATATACATCAACAAAATACCGAGTGTTTACATAAATCCTTCACTGTATACCGTCACTGTAAACTGTCATAACCAAGTATATAATACGCCACGGGAGCACAGGCGCATCCCGGGCTGTAACACCCCACACGATAATTCCTCTAACCACGGTCTAAACTTCACGGACACTAAACTAATCGCAGCGGAAAAACATTATCTACCGAGGGTGATACAATACCGATAACCACCCATATGGTTACCGGATCCAAACTACTACCACAACAGTCCCGGTCTGATAAAAGAAATACCAACTTAATTACATAACTTACAACACCTGACTACCGAGTACTAGGAGTATTTACATCAGGGCTCACAGCCCGCCAAAAGAATACAAGTTTAAGGTCACACAACTACTCCATGCTCACTACTAACAAAAGCAACAGGTGTACCACATAGTACACCGACTATACTAGGGCTACAAGCCCGTGTACAACTCAGTACACAGCCCCCCCATCTACACTAACAACCAAAAGCAACATGTCGGTCTCCATACTAGCAACCGTCTCGTGTACCTGTAAGAATAAGAAAAATGGTGCCCGAAGGGGCTCAGCTAAAGCTGCATATGGTAATCGCATACCCCGCGTACTAGCGAGGGCACGCCAACTACTTGGTTGCCAACATGCGGTTCATTATTATTCAAACAAGCATGCATATCACAACAATATTCAAGTAACAATACCCACACACATATCATCAAACAATGGAACATTACAAGTCATCCTCACATTGGTCACAGAGGCCTTGAGGTTCAACCCAAGATTCACACCTCTTTCGTGTTAGCAAGTTCTCATCCGGGTTAGACGGATGCTCATATCTCTTATCTCTTGATCATAAGCTCGCACAAGGCATGATCCACACTTAACCATTATTTATCTCATGAAATAATTACTCAGTTAAGTCGGGTGACCTCCGGGCAGAGAAGTGGCATACACACCACATCTCACCACCGGGCTTTGGTTTGGCTTACTTCCCCGGGCTGCGACCTTACGGTTCGGAACCATGGTGGGAAGGTTAGGCCAGAACTCGGTAAGCAATCTCTCTTGCTTCCTCATTCTCACGCGTGGCCGACACTCTATCGGTCTCCTCTCATCATCAGTTACCATTTCCAGTTAGGTAAGTCAGAAGGTTAGTGTGTTAGTGAGAGCATCTCAAACACATGAATTCTTCCCATTCAAACATTTCATGAATTATACAAACTAGTCTTACAAGACATAGTTCATTGGGTGCAAAGTCAAGCACACAATATCAAGGTAATACCATTAATCATATTCATGCATTTAATCTTGATTAGGTGATTGCACATAAACACACAAACACACAAATCAGAGTAACCAAGTTAGGATACAGGGCATGAGAAAACCATACCGTTCACCGTCGTATCTTGCCCGCCGACTACTCTCTCAGAGTCCAACTAACGGGTCCTATAACATACATTAATTCGGGAGGTCAATTAACCATAATTAACCTAACTCGTTACTCCACTAGCGTTTCCCGTACTTTACTTACTTAGTCATTACGTTTCAAGCTTAACCCACACAAACTCATACCTCTCATAGTCATCCAAATCCTTTTACATAAGTTACAAACTTATAATTATTTTCTAAGCTTGTTAATACTCCTAACGACCATAAAACATCATTAAGCAAGTTCTAATCATCTTACATTATCATTACCCTTCAAGCCCCTACCTTGGAATGGCATTAAAAAGGTTTCTGTGAAGAAAATGAGGTGGTCCGGGTTTGTATCCGGGTTTACAAACCCGGACCAAGGTTTCTGATAGCTCTCGGGTGAATTTTATGTGTGGTCCGGGTTTAGGTCCTGGGTTACAAACCCGGACCACACCAGTTTTTCGGGTTTCTGCCATATTTTGACACTGTTCCGGGTTTATGTCCTAGTTACAAACCCGGAACACTTGCAGGGTTGAAAAATAAACATGTTTTTGCCTTTGATTCATCTCCAAGCTTATGCCAACTTCCTCCACACTCTTCCTACATATTTTATATCATGTTTAGACCTTGTTTAGGCATTCAAAACTAATCTAACCATCCTATATACTCACCTGTCAACTAACACATTCACTGTTTTTTTTTTTTTTTCTCTTACAGCAACTCTTCTATTCTTTTTCTTCTGTTACAGATTCTCTTATTGCCCATTGTTAACCAATCTTCACCAACTAAAATCCACATGTTTTAGCATCTAGTTACCCACCTAAACCACCCTAAACCAAGCACCAAGTACACTCACTATACTAGTTAATTCCACTTAGATTCTTTACACTTAATAACTAGTTTCTCTCTTGTTTCTTATCAGATTTGTAACAGGTTTTGGTCTCTGCTTAAAACCATTCAAACCTCACTTACTAATGCCATACCTAGGTGAATTTTGACAGCACCTATTTACTTCCTAAGCATTATCACCACACTACAAAAGTTCTCACACACATCTCCCTCCTGTTTGTTTAAACACAAACAACACATAAAAATCCCACTTGTTCACACATGTAAACAACTTAACTCTAGGTTTAATATTCACACTCAAACATATTAATACCTCTGTTTCAAATACAATATTGCAGTACCAAGACTACCAAACTCAAAGTTATTTATTCAACACAACATCAATTTCACAAGGAAGAAAACCAATACAAGGTAAGCTTTTTACCTTGTTTCACTTTCAGTTTTCACACCTCTTCTTCCTCTTTATCTTGTTCCCTCTTTCTCCTCTTGTTTTCCACACCACACAAGGGCTTTGGATTGCCAACTACAACCGCAGCCCATCACACATACAACAATCAATTTATTTTTCCTCCACAAAACCTAATATATATATTAAGTGCTAGTTTTCAAAGTTTAATCTAGATTTTACCTTCGAGAACCCAAATGGATGGCTTGGCAATCAATTGGAGAAGTTTTCCAACACCCACAAAAACATATGGTCTCGGCTGAAATGAGGGGAAATTTCCACGTGAGGGAAAAAGTCTCACAAATGGTAGAATAAGCTTGAAATGGTATAGATACTTACTTATATACCTTAAGGCACTAAGGAAGAGAAGAAGGGTTGAAATCTACCTTCAAGCTTCAAAAGCTCCCACGTCGATGGAGATGAAAACGGAGGAATCGAAACTTTGATGGGTGGAGATCGAAGCTCTCACCGAGACGAGTTCAACGGTACCAATTTCATGTGATTCGGTGGAGAAATGAGTAAGATGGAGGTGAGGCAAGGAGGGTTTGTGCTGATGGTGTCGCGCGCACAGAAGAAGAAATGTTTCAACGTGCTGGGCAAATCGTGAATGAAGAAGGAGAAGTGAGAGGTATGTATTTTTATTTTACTTTTCACTTTATACTATTTACTTTACTTATTTATTTATTTGTCTTGTTATCACTTAATAGCTAACAAGCTATTAATGGGTGTATACTCATTAATTAAAACCGGCCCACATTAATTAATAGCTCGGGTCGTTTTTCGTCTTTTCTAATTAAACGCGTTTCGTCTCCCGTTTTGACACTATTCATTTACCGGGTCCGTTTTCCGGAATTTTGCCGTTTAATTAATTTTAATAGCTCTAGACCCACACTATGGTCTAATTATAGATATTTAGCTAACTATAATTATTACGAGTTAATTTAACCCGTTTAAAATCATATTTTCCCCGGTTTCTCGAAAAGCGCGTTTTAAAACTCGTTTACGTTTTTAACTCGTTTTACGAATCCGTTTTCTTCGGGAATCGTTCCTACATATTTATTTAGGACTAATTGAGCTTTAAAATATTTAATTAGCCTAATTAATCACTGTTTTTAATTCCGGGGTATTTCAACCTACCCCCCTTAAGGAACTTTGCCCTCAAAGTTGGTCCAAGTCAGTGGATTGATAGCTTCAATCATTTGACAAGTCCATTGTCAAAATACACATAACACAACACACAACTGTACACATACAGATATCATCTGTCAACAAGTTCGCAAAACAAATCTCACACATATTCATAGCAACATGCACATACACACTGTGCAACAAGTCATACACACACTGTGCAAACAAGCACCATCCATGCAAGCAACACACTGCAAGCACTAACAACACTACAACCAATACACTGGTTGTTACACTGTGTCAAACAAATGTAAACATATACATACAAGCAAAGCTATCCCGAAGCAATGCTAAAACAAAACGGTCCTACCCCCCTTAAAAGGGGTACGCCCCGTACCCTCACGACACTAGACAACCTAGTCTACAAACAGTGTCGGGTACTTCGCCCTCATGGCGTCCTCTACTTCCCAAGTTGCCTCCTCGACGTCGTGGTTCGACCACAAGACCTTGACCATCCGCACTGACTTGTTGCGGGTGTCTCTCGTCTTGGTGTCAAGGATACGCAAGGGAGTCTCGACGTACCTCATCGTCGGCTCAAGGGATATGTGATCAGGCTCTAAGACATGAGATGGATCGGCCATATACTTCTTGAGCTGTGAAACATGAAAGACATCATGTACACGACCCAAGTCTGCAGGTAACGCTAACCTGTAAGCTACAGCTCCGATCCTTTCCGTGATCGTATAAGGCCCAACGTATTTCGGGCTCAATTTGCCTTTCTGGCCGAATCGGAACACGCCCTTCATCGGTGAGACGCGCAAAAACACCTGATCGCCCACAGCGAACTCGAGGTCGCGTCGTCGCACGTCGGCATAAGACTTTTGTCGATCCTGGGCCGCTTTCAGATTCGCTCGAATTTGTTGCACTTCAGATTGCATCTGCTCAAGGTATTCCGGTCCAACAATGACCGCCTCACTGGACTCATCCCAACACAATGGAGTACGACACGGTCTGCCATACAAGGCTTGGAAGGGTGACATCTTGATCGAAGTGTGGTAGCTGTTGTTATAAGAGAACTCGATCAGATGTAACTTGTCCACCCAACTCCCCTGGAAATCTAAGGCGCATGCTCTCAGCATGTCCTCCAGTGTCTGGATGGTCCGCTCTGTCTGACCGTCAGTCTGTGGATGGAAGGCTGTACTGAGCTTCAGCTCGGTACCAAGCGCCTCACGTGTGGCTCTCCAGTATCTCGAGAGAAACCTGGTGTCGCGGTCAGACACAATCGTCTTAGGAACTCCATGATGTCGAATAATCTCTCGATCAAATATCTCAGCAAGCTTTGCTACCTTCCAAGTGTCCCTCATCGGTATGAAGCGGGCCACCTTGGTAAGGCGATCGACAATCACCCAGATCATGTTGAGTCCTCCCCTAGCAGATGGGAGTCCAACAACAAAATCCATCGATATATCATGGAACTTCCATTCAGGAATCGGCATAGGTTGTACCATTCCTCCAGGTCGACGGTGCTCAAACTTCACTCTCTGGCAAGTGAGGCACCTCAAGACAAACTCATTCACATCCGATTTCATTCCCGACCACCAGAAATACCTCTTCATACCTTTGTACATCTTAGAGGCTCCTGGATGGACAGATAATGAGGAACAGTGGGCTTCTCGCAGAATGCGATCCCTCAGCTCAGCATTGCTTCGGGGAACGCATAATCTGCCCGTTCAGTCGGATCAGACCATCGTCGTGGAGCCTGAAGTCATACTTCCGGTGCTCGAATGTGCCGTCGATGATACTCTGTCTGATCTCACTCATATACGGGTCTTTCATCTGAGCGTCTCGCACCTCATCAACCAAGCTGGAAGAGGCGAGCAGCGAATGGAGCGAGTGTGCTCGACGACTCAGTGCATCTGCCACGACATTCGCCTTCCCTTCTTTGTACTGAAGGTCGATGTCATAGTCTGAAAGGAATTCCATCCATCTCCTCTGCCTGAGGTTCAACTCTTTCTGCGTGAAGACATACTGCAGGCTTTTGTGGTCGGAGTAGATGGTAACACTAACCCCATAAAGATAATGCCGCCATATCTTCAATGCGAAGACGATGGCTCCCAACTCGAGGTCGTGGGTGGGGTAGTTCTCCTCATGCTTCTTCAGCTGACGGGAGGCGTAAGCAACTACCTTGCCGTGCTGCATGAGTACGCATCCAAGGCCTCTGCCTGATGCATCACAATAGACTTCGAATCCCTCTGAACCCTCAGGAATGGTAAGGACGGGCGCAGAGGTCAACGAGTCCTTCAGGCTCTGAAAGGAAATCTCGCAGTCATCGGTCCACACAAACTGTGCGTCCTTCTTCATCAAAGCTGTCATAGGCTTGGCGACCTTTGAGAAATCTTTCACGAACCTTCTATAATAACCGGCTAGCCCAAGGAAGCTCCGGATGTCGGAAACATTCCTGGGTCTAGGCCACGAGCGAACTGCTTCAATCTTAGCCGGGTCGACTGAGATACCCGCGCTTGATATCACATGACCAAGGAATGAAACTTGGTCAAGCCAGAATTCACACTTAGAGAATTTCGCATAGTTGGTTCAAACGGAGTGTCTCGAGTACTTGCCTCAGGTGGCTCTCATGCTCCTCTCTGGATTTCGAATATACCAGAATATCATCAATGAACACCACAACCGATGTGTCTAGCTGATCGCTGAACAGTCGGTTCATCAGATCCATGAACTTCGCAGGCGCATTCGACAGTCCGAATGGCATCACTGTAAACTCATAGTGGCCATATCTCGTACGGAACGCTGTCTTCTCAATTTCTTGCTCTCGTATGGCTATCTGATGGTATCTGGATCTGAGATCAATCTTAGAGAATATAGAGGCTCCCTTCAATTGATCAAACAGATCATCTATACGTGGTAAAGGGTACTTATTCTTGATGGTGACCGCATTGAGCTCGCGGTAGTCGATGCAGAGGCGGAGGCTACCGTCCTTCTTCTTCACGAAGAGGACCGGTGCTCCCCAGGGTGATACGCTCGGGCGTATAAACCCCTTGTCGAGCAGATCTCGAAGCTGCACTCTCAACTCGGCCATCTCTGCCGGTGCCAACCGGTACGGTGCTCTAGCGATAGGTCCGGTACCAGGCAGAAGCTCGATCTCAAACTCAACCTCTCTCTGAGGTGGCATGCCGGGAAGTTCCTTCGGAAACACATCCGGGAACTCCGACACTACCGGAATATCAGTGCTGAAGTCAGGGTCTCTCTCAAGATCTTGCACGTAACAAAGGAATACCTCGTGCCCCTTTCTGAGCTCTCGGTACATGGCCATGGCGGTGATGACTCTAGTCGAAGGCTCTCTAGGCCTCTGGCGGTATGAAACTGCAACCCCAGACGGACTCCTGAGCAGCAATCTATGCTCGGCACAAAGGATTCTCCCCTTATGCCGCTCCAACCAATTCATCCCAACTATCAAGTCGAAGCCAAGACCACTGAATTCGATGAAGGATATGGGGAACTGCTCGCCCCTGATCCGAATGGTGGCATCTCGGTAGTACTTCGTGCAACGCACTCGCTCCTTCGATGGGAGTGTCACCATAAAGTCGGGTAACTCACTCGCATCTAGCCCCAACCTTCTCGCAAATGACGGCGAGACAAAGGTATGAGAGGCGCCGGAGTCGAATAGCACGGAGGCATCAATGCCATTCACCGGAAAGGTACCCGTGAGGATTGTGCCGCTTTCACCGGCCTGTGCCTCAGTAAGTATACTCAGGCTACCTTCCGTACCGAGTCCATCCTATTATTCATAAGCTTTATGAGTTCGATGGTAAAATGCAAGTGGAAAGATGAATAAAGAACACTGCTTTATTATAAAACCATTCAAGGTATACATGGTGTTTCGTTACAACATTACTAGTATATTACATGGGATTACATGGCTAATATTTCCTAAAGGTGAGGTTCAGGCGCCCTGGTTTCATGTGCGTGGCATTAATCACAGTCGAGGTGCCGTATTCAACTTGATCCTCTTGATACCGTGATACAACATCCTCGACTCACCACCCATGACCAAGACATCTCCTGACCTAAGGATAATCTTCTCCGCGCGGTCTGCACGCTTCTGCTCGCCAAACAGGAATTCGGCGTCGTCACCAATGGACCAAGACACTACGGGCACCCCCTTTTTGAGGGATCCCGCTGTCTCGTCCTTATCTTGGTGTAAACCAAGTCGTCCTCCTTCTTGGTAGAAGTTGACAATACAAATATCTGCTTCAAGTGCAGGTACGGGATCAGCTTCAAGCTGTTGTGCAATTCTACGGCTTGTGTAACAACCGTTTGGAATTCTCAGGTATTTTAGGTGGTGTTGCTTCATCATCTGCTCGTTGCTTGTGGTAGGTGCGGGTGTAAGGATTCCACTCCTTCCCCATGCACATCATTTTTAGTTTCATTGTTGCTCCACCGGGGTATTCTGGTGTGTAAAACCTCCTGGGCTTGCTCCGAGTTTGTTGCAGCATCGGATAATGGCAATTTGTGCTTCGGGTGTCAGGTATCCCCTTAATAATAGCATACCTGGGCGGATAACCTGACACTTGTCGATGGTGTAGTGGTGTGTGGTGATGTCGGACTCTTCAGGGTTGGTTCAGTCGGTATAGGATAGCAGATGTGGAAGGTCCCTAAGTGGTGAGTTCAGCTTATAAGTTCTAGTCTTGTTTGTCAATTCATGTTCTAACTATATGTTAGTTCTATGTCATTCACTGATGCAGGTAATTAAGACTGTAGTCATGCTCTCAAGGATTAAAGGTGTGTGTGAAAGTACCTGAACCGGTCTTCTGACCAGCTCCCTCTGAGCGATCTATGATGTGAAGGGCGGACTGTCTCTGCGGTGCACCTTTCGGAGCACCTCTAGGTCCCTGCCCCTGCTGGCCATACTGGGTCTGAGTATCACCAGCTGCTACCTCTTTGCCCTCTCTCTGCTTAAACTCCTGGTTGTTGCCCTTGTTTCAGGGCACTCATAGGCAATCCCCATCTTTGGCAGCTATAACACCTGACCTCTCTCTTCCTCCCCTGGCACATCTTGCCGGGTGGTCGTTCTTGCAGTACTTGCAACTGTAGGCCCGTCCATCAGAGTTGCCCTTGCCAGAGCCAGATCCAGAACCTGAAGCATTGAGGGTTAGCAGAGTACGGTATACTAAGCCTAGGAACACAAAAGTGTTAATTATCGAGAATCTTACCCTTAGGCGGGTGAGATCTCAGGGGCTTCGCTGCTACCGGCGCGGTGTAGGCGAGCCGTAGTGGCTCAGCTGCCTTGCCCTTCTCAGCATGGGCACCGCTTTCTTCAGTGGTAGTCTTCTGGGTTTGGGTCGGGTGGGAGTACTTCCCTTTCTTCTTTCCCCAACCTTTTCCTTGGGTCTGCTCACCAGAGCCAGAACCCTTGTTGCTGAACTTGCGCTTCTACGCGTTCTCCTCGTCCCTTAGCTGGACGGTAATCTCAACTCTCGATGCGGCATGGTAACACTCCTGATATTAGGTCATTAGTTGGTATTCTTACACAAGAAGGGCACTAACTGAATTGACTATGGCATTAAAACTCAAACCGTCGTTTACCTGCAGAGAGGTGAACCGGGTGTATCCCATGCCATACCGGAGGCGATGGTTCAGGCCGCCATAGAAGCGGTCGACCAAAACCTGACCGGTATACCCGAGGTCGGGTAGTAGTCGAAGGATAGAAGTAAAGGTGGTATAATACTCATCGACGGTCATCTTATCCGTCATCTTCAGAGCATCCAGTTCGAGCCGCTTCTTCGTCTTCACGTGCTCGGGGTAGTATTTGGAACGTAGAAGGGCAGTGAAGGCATTCCAATCGAATGCAGGGTCAGCGACGTGCTCGCCCTTGACTAGCTTCCACCAGTCCATAGCGGCACCCTTCAGATAATAGGCAGCTATTCTCACTCTCACTCCAGTAGGAGCCTCGAGGGTCTCGAAGGCCGTCTCCATCTCGGAGATGTAAGCCTCGAGCTTAGCTGGATCGCTCTCACCCTTGAAGCAAGCGGGTCGTAGATCGGCTACAGCTTTCACCCAATTCGTCTCTCTGGGTGGTGGGGGTGGGGGTGGCTCAACCTGTGTCTGCTGAGTCTGCTGTGTCTGCTGCACAGCCGCAATAACCTGTGGTAGCATCTGCGCTACCGTAGCCGCGACGATCTCGGCTATCGTCTGTGGCTCTGGCTCCTCAGCAGCCCCCCCACGGGTTCGACCTCGTCCTCTTCCGGACATCTGAACCATTAACAATTACATCAGGTGATGCGACCAAATGGACTAGAGTTTAAGCATTTGTATCGCCATTATAGATGTTAAAGGGTATCCGTTAACTTAAACGGTCATTCAGGGTTAGGTTTCCTAACTCGGTAATCACTACACTCGTATTTCTTTCTATCAGAGCGAGGCTTCGCTCTGATACCATTTTTGTAACACCCCACACGATAATTCCTCTAACCACGGTCTAAACTTCACGGACACTAAACTAATCACAGCGGAAAAACATTATCTACCGAGGGTGATACAATACCGATAACCACCCATATGGTTACCGGATCCAAACTACTACCACAACAGTCCCGGTCTGATAAAAGAAATACCAACTTAATTTACATAACTTACAACACCTGACTACCGAGTACTAGGAGTATTTACATCAGGGCTCACAACCCGCCAAAAGAATACAAGTTTAAGGTCACACAACTACTCCATGCTCACTACTAACAAAAGCAACAGGTGTACCACATAGTACACCGACTATACTAGGGCTACAAGCCCGTGTACAACTCAGTACACCGCCCCCATCTACCACTAACAACCAAAAAGCATAACATGTCGGTCTCCATACTAGCAACCGTCTCGTGTACCTGTAAGAATAAGAAAAATGGTGCCCGAAGGGGCTCAGCTAAAGCTGCATATGGTAATCGCATACCCCGCGTACTAGCGAGGGCACGCCAACTACTTGGTTGCCAACATGCGGTTCATTATTATTCAAACAAGCATGCTATTATCATCAACAATGTATTCATAAATAACAATACCCACACACAGAGCATATCAAAACAATGGAGACATTACAAGTCATCCTCACATTGGTCACAGAGGCCTTGAGGTTCAACCCCAAGATTCACACCTCTTCTCGTGTTAGCCAAAATTCTCATCCGGGTTAGACGGATGCTCATATCTCTTATCTCTTGATCATATTTCTCGCACAAGGCATGATCCACACTTAACCATTATTTATCTCATGAAATAATTACTCAGTTAAGTCGGGTGACCTCCGGGCAGAGAAGTGGCATACACACCACAACTCACCACCGGGCTTTGGGTTTGGCTTACTTCCCCGGGCTGCGACTTACGGTTCGGAACCATGGTGGGAAGGTTAGGCCAGAACTCGGTAAGCAATCTCTCTTGCTTCCTCATTCTCACGCGTGGCCGACACTCTATCGGTCTCCTCTCATCATCAGTTACCATTTCCAAGTTAGGCAAGTCAGAAGGTTAGTGTGTTAGTGAGAACATCTCAAACACAAGAATTCTTCTTATTCAAACATTTCATGAATTATACAAACTAGTCTTTCAAGACATAGTTCGTTGGGTGCAAAGTCAAGCACACAATATCCAAGGTAATACCATTAACCATATTCATGCATTTAATCTTGATTAGGTGATTGCACATAAACACACAAACACACAAATCAGAGTAACCAAGTTAGGATACAGGGCATGAGAAAACCATACCGTTCACCGTCGTATCTTGCCCGCCGACTTACTCTCTCAGAGTCCAACTAACCGGGTCCTATAACATACATTAATTCGGGAGGTCAATTAACCATAATTAACCTAACTCGTTACTCCACTAGCGTTTCCCGTACTTTACTTACTTAGTCATTACGTTTCAAGCTTAACCCACACAAACTCATACCTCTCATAGTCATCCAAATCCTTTTACATAAGTTACAAACTTATAATTATTTTCTAAGCTTGTTAATACTCCTAACGACCATAAAACATCATTAAGCAAGTTCTAATCATCTTACATTATCATTACCCTTCAAGCCCCTACCTTGGAATGGCATTAAAAAGGTTTCTGTGAAGAAAATGAGGTGGTCCGGGTTTGTATCCGGGTTTACAAACCCGGACCAAGGTTTCTGATAGCTCTCGGTGAATTTTTATGTGTGGTCCGGGTTTAGGTCCTGGGTTACAAACCCGGACCACACCAGTTTTTTCGGGTTTCTGCCATATTTGACACTGTTCCGGGTTTATGTCCTAGTTACAAACCCGGAACACTTGCAGGGTTGAAAAATAAACATGTTTTTGCCTTTGATTCATCTCCAAGCTTATGCCAACTTCCTCCACACTCTTCCTACATATTTTATATCATGTTTAGACCTTGTTTAGGCATTCAAAACTAATCTAACCATCCTATATACTCACCTGTCAACTAACACATTCACTGTTGTTTTTTTTTCTCTGTTACAGCAACTCTTCTATTCTTTTTTCTTCTGTTACAGATTCTCTTATTGCCCATTGTTTAACCAATCTTCACCAACTAAAATCCACATGTTTTAGCATCTAGTTACCCACCTAAACCACCCTAAACCAAGCACCAAGTACACTCACTATACTAGTTAATTCCACTTAGATTCTTTACACTTAATAACTAGTTTCTCTCTTGTTTCTTATCAGATTTGTAACAGGTTTTGGTCTCTGCTTAAAACCATTCAAACCTCACTTACTAATGCCATACCTAGGTGAATTTTGACAGCACCTATTTACTTCCCTAAGCATTATCACCACACTACAAAAGTTCTCAACACACATCTCCCTCCTGTTTAGTTTAAACACAAACAACACATAAAAATCCCACTTGTTCACACATGTAAGCTAACTTAACCTCTAGGTTTAATATTCACACTCAAACATATTAATACCTTCTGTTTCAAATACAATATTGCAGTACCACGACTACCAAACTCAAAGTTATTTATTCAACACAAACATCAATTTCACAAGGAAGAAAACCAATACAAGGTAAGCTTTTTACCTTGTTTCACTTTCAGTTTTCACACCTCTTCTTCCTCTTTATCTTGTTCCCTCTTTCTCCTCTTGTTTTTCCACACCACACAAGGGCTTTGGATTGCCAACTACAACCGCAACCCATCACACATACAACAATCAATTTATTTTTCCTCCACAAAACCTAATATATATATTAAGTGCTAGTTTTCAAAGTTTAATCTAGATTTTACCTTCGAGAACCCAAATGGATGGCTTGGCAATCAATTGGAGAAGTTTTCCAACACCCACAAAAACATATGGTCTCGGCTGAAATGAGGGGAAATTTCCACGTGAGGGAAAAAGTCTCACAAATGGTAGAATAAGCTTGAAATGGTATAGATACTTACTTATATATACCTTAAGGCACTAAGGAAGAGAAGAAGGGTTGAAATCTACCCTTCAAGCTTCAAAAGCTCCCACGTCGATGGAGATGAAAACGGAGGAATCGAAACTTTGATGGGTGGAGATCGAAGCTCTCACCGAGACGAGTTCAACGGTACCAATTTCATGTGATTCGGTGGAGAAATGAGTAAGATGGAGGTGAGGCAAGGAGGGGTTTGTGCTGATGGTGTCGCGCGCACAGAGGAAGAAGAAATGTTTCAACGTGCTGGGCAAATCGTGAATGAAGAAGGAGAAGTGAGAGGTATGTATTTTTATTTTACTTTTCACTTTATACTATTTACTTTACTTATTTATTTATTTGTCTTGTTATCACTTAATAGCTAACAAGCTATTAATGGGTGTATACTCATTAATTAAAACCGGCCCACATTAATTAATAGCTCGGGTCGTTTTTCGTCTTTTCTAATTAAACGCGTTTCGTCTCCCGTTTTGACACTATTCATTTACCGGGTCTGTTTTCCGGAATTTTGCCGTTTAATTAATTTTAATAGCTCTAGACCCACACTATGGTCTAATTATAGATATTTAGCTAACTATAATTATTACGAGTTAATTTAACCCGTTTAAAATCATATTTTCCCCGGTTTCTCGAAAAGCGCGTTTTAAAACTCGTTTACGTTTTTAATTCGTTTTACGAATCCGTTTTCTTCGGGAATCGTTCCTACATATTTATTTAGGACTAATTGAGCTTTAAAATATTTAATTAGCCTAATTAATCACTGTTTTTAATTCCGGGGTATTTCAACACCCACATGTGTGATATTGTCCGCTTTGGGCCGCAGCCCGCACGGTTTTGTTCCCGGGGTACCATCCCCAAAAGGCCTCACACCAGAGTGGCCCAGCGGAAGCGGGAAGCCCTCTACTCGGTGGATATTGTCCCTACTTTTGGGGTTTTGTTCCGGAGGGTGATACTAACACCTCTCCAGAGGCCTCACACAAGGGAAGAGTATCCCCACACCTATAAGGCATGGTTCGTGCTCTCTCCCGATCGATGTGGGAGGTGACCCCTACACTGGGTATCACACTCTACCCCCCTTGGGAGCCCAGCGTCCCCGCTGGCACACCGACCTGGGCCTGGCTCTGATACCAACTGTAACAGCCCAGTCTTAACCCACATGTGTGATATTGTCCGCTTTGGGCCGCAGCCCGCACGGTTTTGTTCCCGGGGTACCATCCCCAAAAGGCCTCACACCAGAGTGGCCCAGCGGAAGCGGGAAGCCCTCTACTCGGTGGATATTGTCCCTACTTTTGGGGTTTTGTTCCGGAGGGTGATACTAACACCTCTCCAGAGGCCTCACACAAGGGAAGAGTATCCCCACACCTATAAGGCATGGTTCGTGCTCTCTCCCGATCGATGTGGGAGGTGACCCCTACACTGGGTATCACACGGGCCCACATCCAAAAGTACCCAAAGTAAACTACATCCTAGGATCTAGAGCCACTCCGCTTCTTCGATCCTCATCCTGCAGTAAAAGAAATATGGATCCCCCGAGGGGGTCAGCAACCCTTGGCTGGTATGGTTAACGCGCAGCCCATCGGCTACCGGGATACGCGCAACCAATTGTCATGATGACATGGCATTCATTTTAAAACACACAATTTATACATATATATCACATCATGGGTATTGTACACAACATCACATACATCACACAAGAACAATTCCTTATAGGAAGAGAACCAACACAGTTAGTCCCCATTGAGAGCCTAGAGAATGTTGCCATGCTCATGCTAAGCTCGTTACATAACTCGTTACCGTCCTGTTAGATTGAACGGTTAACTTAACACAAGGTGCCTCGGATATAGTGATCCAAGCACACCGAAATAACACATAGTATGCCCCTGTGGCCCGACGTGAGTCAGTAAAATAGCCTTGGTTAAGCTAAAGGGAAGGTTGGAAACCAAATTGGAAACACAACCACAACATACAGAGAGAATCGAACCGGTTATGACATCGACTCCCATACTCACACGCGTGGCCGGAACAGACCGGACTCCTCACTCCCCCCCGTTAGCACTTGTTAGTAGTTCATCATTGAACTCAACAAACAATTCACAATAATAGGTCGAGTCTTGTTAGACACACACAAGGGAAGAGAGAGTCATACTTAACAACATAATAATATTTAACAACTGTAAACTCTTTACATGGTTTAATCTTACAAGGTCATAAACACACAGAAAAACAAACACACACAAGCCGGTGTAAACCGGTAGGCAACAGACTGCAAGAAAACCATACCTCGGTCCTTGCCTCGACTGGTTTCCACCTTGGAGAATCCTAAACACATTAGTAACGTCGGTTAATTAACGCACTAGTCCATTATTAACATTGTCTACTCCACATTACTAGTTTATTTTATTTTACACTTGTTACAATTGTTCATCCTTTTAATTGCCTTTAAAACCCACCTAACATGTCTTACATAGCCTTATAATATCATTACTAACCAACTACCATTTTTAGATAACAATTCCCATCTTAAAACAATAATTTTTGGTCCATACAGTGGCCTGTCCGAACTTGTGTCCGAGCTTCCAAGTTCGGACGCAAGTCAGACTCTAAACTGAAACCAGATACATGTCCGAACTTGTGTCCGGACTTCGGAAGTTCGGACATGGGTCGAGAATAACCAACAGAAGGAGCAGGTGCGTCCGAACTTGTGTCCGAGCTTCCCTAAGTTCGGACACAGGTCGAAGCTAAATCCAGAGAGAAAAAAAAATGGGTGCGTCCGAACTTCCAAATTCACGGTAGTTCGGACACTACCTAAAACCCAGAAAACTGTAAGCGTAACAGGGCATGTCCGAGCTTCCAAATTCGGACGGAAGTTCGGACGTGCCATTATACTCATTTTCTACAACCTTAAACACTTAGCCAAACTTCTCCAAAGCCTCCAACACTTATAGTATCTACCCCCTAGGTTCCTAAGTGATGTTTCATGCCTATTCTAACCATGATACCAAGACATATCTTCTACACAACATTATTACTTAAACATCATTTCTTACAAACTAAAACTCTTTATGTCATCATTGAAATCTCTTTTTCTAAGCTTACACTTTCTCCTTATTTTACCAAAGTTTGCCTAAGTCTCAATCTAAGTCCAAAATGACTTTGGTATAAACTAAAACCTCAAGATCATGCCTAAGTCCTTATTACACACTAGAACACTTCCTAATTCATCAAAATTCCTTTAAGACATCTTGAACTACTTATGCATTTCCTAAATTTCGACATAGGTTCTCCTAGCATTTTGTTACGCCCAAGCACATTATTATCACCACTAATCACACCTGAACACCTAAATCACCAAGAACACTCTCACACACAAAACTTTACTCAAATCACACCACATTACAATATAAAGCATAACTTAAATTGCATGGCACTTAGGCCCTTAAAATGCATGGCTCTTAGGCCCTTAAAGTGCTTAATCATAAACACTGAATTTCCACAATATATATGCCTTTGACCTGCAATTACATACAACAAGACATATGTTCTTTTACTAGTCTCCTTGAGAACATTTACTAGGTCATTCACCATTTGCTCTTTAGGTAGTTTTAACAAGCATTATAAGCTCATCCCTCCTAAGGCATTAAACAACATTAGATTAGTATATTTACCTCTTTTCCAAACAAACTTCTTTCTTGTTTCCTTATAAAACCGGTAGGGTATTTGTTTCCTTGTCAAGTTCTAAACAATATACAAACATCATAATGAGTATTCAAGCTTTAAGCTTCATCTCATTGTAAACCCTAATTTTACATTGTTTCAAAAACATTAATGTAGTTGTTTTACCTTGGTCTTTGAAGAGAGTTTGAATATCTATGAAGAGAGGACTCCACCTAGTCCATGAAAGGTTGGAATGAAGCTAGAACAAAGTCACACAAAGAGCTACATCAATGTGTATTTTCGGTCAACAACAAAACATGGAGGAAACATGATTTTTCTTTGAGATTCCTTACCTAGAAGCAAAGGAGATCAACAATATGTCAAAAGACAAGCTCAAGCTCCTTCAATGGTGGAACTCCATGGCACCGAAATGGGGCTCTTGAAGCTTTGAGAAGATAGAAATGAAGAGCTTGATGAGAGGAAGAGATTGGTGGTCTTAGAATTTGATTTGGACAAGTGAGCTTGATTTAGCAAGAGGTCAAAGATGGAGTTTTCATGGTGGTGGTGATATTACCGTGAGAGAACAGCAAGAAGGAAGGAAGAAGAAGGTTGGGACCGTGGGAAATGAAGGAAAGAAATGAGAATGAAGATAGAATTTGCTTTTAAGAAGATATTTGTAGTAATAAAGTAAAAAGTAGTTTTAATTAGTTTTCTTTACTCACTTATTATATTAACTAGAGAGTGGTGAGTCACCACACTTAGAAAACCGGCCCCCTATATTATAATGAGGGTATATTAGTCTTTGTTTGTCAATTTAATTACTTAACACAACATATGTTACAAACTAGCTTATAAAAATCACTATTCACCTAAACAAGGCACTTAGAAGTGAAATTTTTGATTTCCCATTAATATAGCCACCCAAATGTGATACTATATAGTACACATATATATTTAAGAGTAATGATGGACATTTAGCCACTCAAAACTCATTTACAAGACAATTTTTCAAAAATGTGCTTTAAGACTTCTTAAAGCACATTTTGTGTTTTAACTTGTTTTCAAGCTTGGTTTTCTTTGGTAATTGGTTTAATAAGTCCATTAGTATATAAATGAGGTCTTGGTAAGTTCATTAGGTCTTAACCAAGTTTATCCCAAGCTTAGAGCACCTTTTTGGCTCTTATTGACTTTAAAGCACATTTTGTGTTTTCTTTTGTTTAAATTTGTTTACTAATGTTTCTAAGACTCTTTTTAGTCTTAATACACCATATTTAGGTGTTTAAACAACATAACTAGGTTTGGGGTATTTCAATCTACCCCCCTTAAAAGAACTTTGTCCCCAAAGTTCATACTTCCACATAACCTAAATATTAGAACATGAGAACACATATCAACAACACTTCCATATCACATTAACAACATCTTTACATCACATCGGACACATGGTCCAAACAATAAAATGTCACAACATCATTCAGACTCAGCGGTCTGTAACATTAACAACATGACAACTCAACACAGACAATGTATACAAATACATGTCATACATATGACCGAAACGGCTCTACCCCCCTTAAATAGGGGTACGCCCCGTACCCAATACATACAAACACTAAGAAGTAAACAATGACGGGTACTTCGCCTTCATCTTATCTTCCAGCTCCCAAGTGGCTTCCTCGACGTCCTGGTTAGACCAGAGGACCTTCACCAGTCTCACAGACTTGTGGCGAGTGTCTCGAGTCTTAGTATCCAGAATCTAAACGGGAGTCTCCACTGATCGCATGGTCGGCTCTAAGGTTAGCCTTTCAGGCTGAAGCACATGAGACGGATGAGACATATATTTCTTCAACTGGGACACATGAAATACATCATGTACCTTGCCCAGCTCAGCGGGTAAATCAAGTCTATAAGCTACCGGGCCGATCCGCTCCGTCACAACATAAGGCCCTACATATTTTGGGCTCAACTTGCCTTTCTGGCCAAAACGGAATACTCCCTTCATGGGGGATACTCTCAAAAATACCTGATCGCCCACGGCGAACTCCAGGTCGCGTCGGCGCACATCTACGTACGACTTCTGTCTATCCTGAGCTGCTTTCATGTTAGCCCGGATCTGGCGAACTTCTGCCTGAACTTGCTCAAGATACTCTGGTCCTATAATGACCGTCTCACTCGACTCATCCCAGCATAATGGCGTGCGGCATGGTCTACCGTACAATGCCTGGAAGGGAGACATCTTGATCGAAGCATGGTAACTGTTATTGTAACTAAACTCGATCAGATGTAACTTATCAATCCAGCTGGTCTGAAAGTCAAGTGCACATGCACGTAGCATATCCTCAAGTGTCTGAATGGTGCGCTCACTCTGACCATCGGTCTGTGGGTGAAACGCTGTACTCAATTTCAGTTTGGTGCCCAACGCTTCTCGCGTAGACTTCCAATATCTGGATAGGAATCTGGTATCTCTGTCAGATACAATCGTCTTTGGTACACCATGATGTCTTACAATTTCTTTATCAAAGAGTTCTGCCAGTCTTGCCACTTTCCAGGTGTCCTTCATCGGAATGAATCGGGCCACCTTGGTCAGTCGGTCAACTACAACCCATATCATATTCAGACCTCCCCTTGCAGGCGGAAGCCCTACCACGAAGTCCATAGATATGTCATGGAACTTCCACTCCGGCACTGGCATTGGCTGTACCATACCACCAGGCCGTCGGTGCTCAAACTTGACCTTCTGACAAGTGAGACACCTCAACACATAGTCATTCACATCCTTTTTCATTCCAGTCCACCAAAAATATCTTTTCATACCTTTATACATCTTGAAGCTCCGGGGTGAATCGAAGTAGTAGAACAATGGGATTCACTCAATATGCGCTCCTTCAACTCAACGCTACTCCTGGGTATACACAGTCGGCCCTTAAGCCTAATCAGGTCATCATCGTGGAGTCTGAAGTCGTACTTCTGACCCTCGAATGTGCCATCAATAAGCTTCTGTCTAATCTCCATCATGTACTGATCCGTCATCTGAGCACTCCGCACCTCTTCAACCAAGCCAGTATGAGAGACTAGCGAATGGAGAGAGTGTGCTCGGCGACTCAATGCGTCAGCTACCACGTTTGCCTTACCTTCCTTGTACTGTAAATTGATGTCATAGTCATTCAGAAATTCAACCCACCTTCTTTGCCTCATGTTCAACTCCTTCTGAGTGAACAAGTACTTTAAACTCTTGTGGTCAGAATAAATCGTCACACTTACCCC
Organism: Limonium bicolor; assembly: GCA_023374045.1. Lineage (NCBI taxonomy): Eukaryota > Viridiplantae > Streptophyta > Magnoliopsida > Caryophyllales > Plumbaginaceae > Limonium > Limonium bicolor. Next base: position 47,452,986 of record CM041778.1, read on the forward strand.
ATACAAGTGATGTCGCCATATCTTCAGTGCGAAGACAATGGCCCCCAATTCTAAGTCGTGGGTAGGGTAGTTCTCCTCATGCTTCTTCAGCTGTCGGGAGGCGTAAGCTACGACCTTCCCGTGTTGCATCAACACACAACCCATACCCCTACCTGATGCGTCGCAATAGACCTCAAAACCATCTGGACCGTCTGGTAATGTCAGAACCGGTGCAGATGTCAGAGCATCCTTGAGACTCACGAAAGAACTCTCACAGTCGACTGTCCACTCGAATGGTGCATCCTTTTTCATCAAGGAAGTCATCGGCTTCGAGACACTGGAGAAGTTCTTCACAAACCTCCTATAGTAACCTGCCAGACCGAGGAAGCTCCTGATATCGGTAACTGTCTTCGGCCTAGGCCAGGTGCGGACTGCATCTATCTTTGCCGGATCAACAGCGATCCCGGCCTCAGAAATCACATGTCCAAGAAATGATACTTGGTTCAACCAAAATTCACACTTAGAAAATTTAGCATACTGCTGATTCTTTCTCAATGTTTGCAATACATCTCTCAGGTGGCTTTCATGCTCACCTCTCGATTTCGAATACACAAGTATGTCATCGATGAAGACCCACTGATTTGTCCAACTGATCTTGGAACAAACGGTTCATTAAGTCCATGACTTTGCTGGTGCATTTGACAAGCCAACGGCATAACTGTGAACTCATAATGCCCATACCTAGTTCTGAAAGCTGTCTTTTCGATATTCACTGTCCCGGATGGCAATCTGGTGGTATCCGGAACGTAGGTCTATCTTGGAGAATACTGATGCTCCCCTCAGCTGATCAAATAGATCGTCGATGCGTGGTAAGGGGTAACGGTTCTTCACCGTAACAGCATTCAGCTCCCGATAATCATACACAGGCGGAGGCTACCGTCCTTTTCTTCACGAAGAGGACCGGCGCTCTCCCCATGGTGAAACACTAGGGCGGATAAAGCCCTTGTCGAGTAGGTCTCTCAGCTGCTCCTTGAGCTCTGTCATCTCTGCTGGAGCCATACGATAAGGTGCCTTCGCAATAGGTCCGGTGCCTGGAATCAACTCAATCTCAAACTCAACCTCTCGTGCAGGCGGCATGCCCGACAGTTCCTTAGGAAATACATCAGGAAACTCCGACACTACCGGCACATCTGGGCTAAACTCAGGGTCTCTCTCTATGTCCTGGACATAGCAGAGGTATAACATCACTCCCTCGTCGTAACTCATGATACATAGCCATGGCGGTGATGATCTGAGTCGAAGGCTCCCTGGGCCTCTGGCGGTAAGATACTGTAACCCCAGATGGACTCCGAAGAAGCAGTCGATGCTCGGCACACAGGATTCTGCCCTTGTACCGCTCCAACCAGTTCATCCCGACAATCACATCAAAACCAAGTCCGTCGAACTCTATCAAGTCGATCGGAAACTCTTCACCTTTGATTCGTACAACAGCATCTCGTGGTAGCGGGTACACCTGATCCGCTCTTTCGACGGGAGAGTGACTAGAAAGTCTGGCATCTCATCACTGTCTAACCCCAGCCTCTTCGCAAATGATAGCGAAATAAATGTGTGTGAGGCTCCGGAGTCGAACAAGATCGATGCATCCACGCCATTCACTGGAAAGGTACCGGTGAGGATTGTGCCGCTCTTGCCGGCTTCTGCCTCATTGCAGACACTCAGTATACCTCCCGTTTCCGAGTGCACAGCCTAATTCATTGGCAAACTAATAAGTATTGGGTAACAACACGGTTTTATATGCTTCAACAACTCCATTTATTCATTAACACACTCTTTTTACAACATTCATTGGCTTATACTGTCGCCATGATTTACACTTACAACATCCTTAATACACACTGGTTTATCACATCACATAATTATACAAGGCTTAAAACTGTCTGAAGGTCAAATTCAAACGTCCGGGTTTCATGTGTGTGGCATTGATCACTGCCGACGGTGCGGTATTCAGTTTGATCTTTCTGATGCCATGGTATAGCATCCTTGATTGCCCACCCATGATTAATACATCTCCCGATTTCAACAGTAGCTTCTTTGCGAGGTCAGCACGCTTCTGCTCGCCATACACAACACTGCGGTATCACCAATGGACCAAGACACCACGGGTACTCCCTTACTTAGAGACTCGGGTGACTCGTCCTTGTCTTGGTGTATACCTAACCGTCCACCTTTCTGGTAGAAGTTCACAATACATAGATCTGCTTTCACACTTGGAATTGAATCCGTTTCAACTTGTTGAGCAATTCCCACGGCGTGGTTAACGACCGCATGGAACTCCTCTGGTATACTTGGTACTGTTGCTCCGTCTTCGGCTCGCATTTCTTGATATGTCTTGGTGTAAGGATTCCAGTCCTTACCCATGCACATCATCTTTATTTGCATCCTTGATCCGTTCAGGTATTCGGGTGTGTAGAACCCTCCTGGTTTTGCTCCAAGTTCGTCGCATCGTCTGATGATATGGATTTGTGCTTCCGGTGTCAGGTATCCATTTAAGAGTATCATACCTGGCTGGATAACCTGACATTGCTCCATTGGAAAGTCGGTGATGTTAATGGTGGTTTCTTTAGGGTTTGGTGTGGGTGGGATTGGATAACATATATTGAAGGTTCCTTTAAGTTTAGAGTACTCTAATTAGGTAAATCTCACACTATACTTTATTTATTTACTCACATGGTTTTTTACTTAAACTCACTCACACACATGCACGAAATGCGGTATGCAGACACTTATTACATTAAAGAGTTTAGGCGGTACCTGGTCTAGAAGAGGGCCCTGGCGCCTCAGACCGGTCCACCACATTCAGGGTGGCCTTGTTGGACCCCGACCCCTTCCCCTTCTGGGACTCTGTGTACCTCTGATCTGGGGGTGGCTGGTTCGCCGTCTTCTGGCCATCGGTGGTCGCAGTGGCCTTACCCTTCCATTGCCCCTTGGGCCTGTAGTTCCTACTGTTTGGGTTCTGCCAGCATTCGTGATCGCGATGACCCATCTTCTTACAGTATCGGCACTGAACATCGTTACCCTTGCAGTCCTTGCCGGGGTGGTCGCCGTTGCACCACTTGCAGTAATAGTGGCGCTCCGGTCCAGAGCCCGTGCTAGCTGCTATCACAATACACAATCAATACTTGTTCCACAAGTTATCAACATATACTCTAACTTATCACACAGGATTAGACAATTACCCTTAGGTGGGTAAGAACGTAGGGGCTTGGCCGCATACGCATAGGTGAGCTGCAGAGGCTCCTCAGCAGTGGTGGTCTGGGTCTGGCCCTTGCCACCCTGTTGCTGTCCTTTCTGGGACTGGGGGTACGATTTCTTTTTCTTTCCTCCCCACTGCCCTTGCGTGCCTTGGCCCTCGTTCAAAGCCTTGCGCTTGAGCGCACTCTCCTCGTCCCTCAGACGGACGGTGATCTCCACAATTGCAGCGGCATGATAGCACTCCTATATTTAGGGTGTCAGTTATGCCCCGCCAAATAAATTCACAACACATTAACACATTGTACACACTTATTCACATTACACTGTAGTCCCATTACCTGCAAAGTGGTATATCCAGTAGGCCCCATGCCATAGCGTAGGCGATAGTTCAGTCCGTTGTAGAAACGGTTCACAAGGATCCGGTCTGAGTAACCCAGATCCGGTAGCAGGTGGATAAGTCCGATGAAGGCTGAGTAGTACTCATCTACCGTCATCTTATCCCCTTGCCTCAAACTGTCCAGCTCCAGGCGCTTGGCCTCTTGCACATGTATAGGGTAGTACTTGGCTCGCAGCAGAGCCGTGTACTCCCTCCATAGAAAGGTCGGGTCAGCAACTCTGCCCTCTCGCACAAGCTTCCACCAGCTCTGTGCTGAGCCCTTCAAGTAATAAGCAGCAAGTCGTACCTTGACCTGCTCAGGTACTGCTAGGGTTTCGAAGGCGGTCTCCATTTCGGAGATGTACGCCTCGAGCTTACGGGGATCGGTCTCCCCACTGAATGAGGGTGGCCTCAAATCAGCCAACGCCTTGACCCAGTTGGTCTCTCGTGGCGGTGGCGGTGGTGGTAGTTGAACTCCGGGCGTCTGCCCCTGCTGAATAGCTGCCACAAGCTGGGGTACCATTTGGGCTACGGCGGCTGCTACTGCCTCAGCCATAACCTATGCCGTAGGGTTCTCGCCCTGGTCACCCACATTACCGGTACCACTTCCGCGGCCTCTACCTCGCGGTCTACCTGCCATCTGAATTCACATGAATATTTATTAGCAATATGCTTGCACACTTATTGGTCCAACGATTGTAACGCTTCCCGATAATAAGGTATCTCCACACTTAGTTAGTGGTTAACCTTTCCATAACTGTTCACTTAGGTAACTGTAGTTAGGTTTCCTAACTCGGTATATCCCTAAGCTCGGTATTCTAGTCATCAGAGCGATACTTCGCTCGGTACACCCCTACTACGCACATAACACTACTTGAAATCGCAGCGGAATATAAACCACTAAACAGTAACTAAACGAATGGTGCTACAACGCCGTCAACCACCCACGTGGTTAACAAGGCTGAATAAATACAAGTGTACCGGTCTGATGATCAGACTCCGAGCATAGAACTAACAACCACATATATACATCAACAAAATACCGAGTGTTTACATAAATCCTTCACTGTATACCGTCACTGTAAACTGTCATAACCAAGTATATAATACGCCACGGGAGCACAGGCGCATCCCGGGCCCACATCCAAAAGTACCCAAAGTAAACTACATCCTAGGATCTAGAGCCATCCGCTTCTTCGATCCTCATCCTGCAGTAAAAGAAATATGGATCCCCCGAGGGGGTCAGAACCCTTGGCTGGTATGGTTAACGCGCAGCCCATCGGCTACCGGGATACGCGCAACCAATTGTCATGATGACATGGCATTCATTTTAAAACACACAATTTATACATATATATCACATCATGGGTATTGTACACAACATCACATACATCACACAAGAACAATTCCTTATAGGAAGAGAACCAACACAGTTAGTCCCATTGAGAGCCTAGAGAATGTTGCCATGCTCATGCTAAGCTCGTTACATAACTCGTTACCGTCCTGTTAGATTGAACGGTTAACTTAACACAAGGTGCCTCTGAAATACCCCAAACCTTAATATGTTAATTAAATATGTGATTATTATTTTCTAAGGCTAATTAAGCCCTTAAAATCATTGGTGAAGCAATAAAAACCAAAGAGAAAAATAAAATGCGAAAAAGTCACAAAACGTGAAAACGCGTTTTAATTATTTTAGGAGGTATATAACCTTCACTAGGGTTATAAATATATTTTTATACCCTAATTACATACTAAGAATATGTGGGAAAATTTCCGGAAGAAAACGGATCCAAATAATGCGTTAAAGCGCTAACGGAGTCTAAAGCGCGTTTTTCGAGAAAACCCGAAAACGTGACTTTAAACAGTCAAACGACCCCGTAAAAATTATAGTTTATCATATAACTATAAATAAGAATTAATGGGAGTATACTAACCATTAAAATTAAACAAACACGAAAATTCCGGAAAACGGGCCCGGTTAGTGAATAGTGCTAAACCGGGTAAACTAACGAGTGTTTTCGGTAAAAGACGAAAAACGCCCCAGCTGGTACTAATATAGTGGGCCGGTTTTAATTAGTAAATAGCCCCACTCACACACACAAGATTAGAAAAGAAGAAAGAGAAGAAAAGAAAGAAAGAAAGAAAAATAAAAAGGTGCCCCACCCTCTCTCTCCTCCCTCACTTTCTCTTTTCCTCTTCTCTTTCCTCCCTTTCTTTCTTCTCCACGATTCCCTTCTTCTCCCCTCTGGTTCCAGCGATTTTGAAGCCCTTCTATGGCTTCTCCTTCTTCTCAAGCTTGCCCAAGGTGCTACACCACTCCAAATGAGAAAATAATTACATATTCTTCATCTCCTCATCATTCTCTATCATTCCCTCTTTTCAAAATTCGAAAATGAAGAACTTCATCTCCATGGGTTTTGCCCATTTGAGGAGTAAAGCACACCATCATGAAGCTTGAAGTCTCCTCTTTTAAACAAGGTAAAAGTCTCCAAGAAAAACCTCATTTCTCTCCACCCATGGTGTTGGCCGATTTTTACCCTCTTTGATACCTTGTTTTCTTCTTGTTTTTGAGCTTCATTTCAACCCTCCAATGGTGGTGGAATGGCCCTTTTGATTCAAGGGTGAAAGTCTCTCTTAAAGGGTTCCAAGAGGTAAACCCTAACCTTGTGTTTTAAGCCCTTAGATTGAATTTGTGTTATCTTAAGGGTTAGAATTTTAATTGTGTGTTTTGTGTAATTTGGGTGTTGGGATGGAGTTTGGTAACTCCATCACCTATTTGATCGAAATTGGGAAGAGGAGGAGCAAGAGGAGAAACTTGTGGATTAAGGTAAGAAATCTACCTTAAAGTCTATATTAATTGTTTTAGAATTGGGTTTGGGAAAAATAAAAGATGAAATAAAATCTGGAGCAATAAGATGCTTGATGTTGGTTAGTTGGATTTTGTGAAATGTTGGTTTGAATTGAGGGCCTTGGAGCCAAGTGATTTGGGAATTGTGTTTGTAGTGTTGTTTGGTGAATTTTGAATGGATATTATGTGCTGGTAGGACCCTTATGGGTGTGGCTAGATTAGGAATGTCAATTGATGTGAATTGATGGTTTGAGAGATGCTAAGTTTATGGGGAGGTTATGGCGAAATTTTGTAGAAAATGAGTGTTTTGATGATGGCTGGATGATTGGGAGAACCTTGGTGTTTGTAGTGTTGAGTAGAGTGGTTTAATGGCCTTGAAGTGGTATTGAGAAGCTAGGGAGAGAAGGATAAAAATCTGTAGCAATCTACATAAGAGGAGCTTAGAAATGCTAGAAAAGAGTTAGTGTTTATAACTTGTGAAACAAGGAGTGAATGTGGGTTTTGGTTGTGCATTTATGTAGGGATGATTTGCAATGGTCATAAATAGATTTGGTAAGTTTGGTAGGAGGTAAGAACTATCAAAAAGGAAATAGAAATGCACAAGTGTGCAAAATGCAAGAAGGTGAAAAGTGAGTTTGTTGAATTTGAACAAGATTTGGGTGGTGGATTTAACCAATGATTTGGAGTGGTTTAGAGCATGTTTTGAGGTGTTTAATTATGTAGGAAACTTGTGGAAAGTTTATGGAAAGATTAGGGGTGGATTAAGGGTTGATTTAGGGTTGAAAAATGACCTTTATAGCAGTTTTTAGCAGGGTCCGGGACCTAGGATATGTACCAAGTCCCGGACCGCATCAAAAAACATGCCGAGAGTAAATGCAGGAATTGGTCCGGGACTTAAGTCCAGGACCAAGTCCAGGACCAATGTCAAAAATAGGCCGAGAGTGGATTTCAGAGGTGGTCCGGGACCTTGGGTCCGGACCAAGTCCCGGACCAGGGCAAAAAATTGCCTAAAATGTGTTTTAAAGTGTTCCAAAGGTGGGGTGTTGATGGGTAATAGTTTTAGATGTTGTTAAGGCATTGTTTGGTGACTTTTAAAAGTACTAAGAAGTGCAAACAAGTGTTGGAAGTGATTGAGAAAGTTGTGAGTTTAAGTACACAAAGTTAAACCGAAATAACGGGATAATGGGGTAAGTACGGGAGTAGCAAATATGTACCTACCGTAACGCCTTAATATTAATTGAACCATTTGACATGTAAATAGTGGTTCAAGAGTAAGACATGAGGAACAAGTGTGAACCGAGGAACGTGAGAACACCCGGTAAAGTAATTCCCCACGGTGACAGGTATGGTTTTCTTGCAACCTGTGTCCTACCGGATTACACCGGCTTGTATGCCAATGTGTTTTTCTGTGTGTTTGCCACCTTGCAAGATAAAGCATGAAATGAGTTTATAGTAATTCATTATTGTGGCGTAAATTCCGATACCGCTTAACCTTAGTTATGTGTTAAATAATAGTTAACCGACCTTAGGTTCACATAAGAGATCGGTATTCGGAATAAACGTCCCAACCCATGGGAACGTTCTAACTACGGCTATCCGTGCGTTAGTGTATGTGTGATTATGTGTGATGTTTGTGGCTTGTTGGATATGTTGTTGTTGTTATTGGATACAGTTATCCATGTTTGTCAAAAGGGATATTACCCCCTTATGTGTCTAACCGAGTTAGTAACACTATGTGAAGTGTGTATGTGATAAGTTCCATAAGGGAACCTCTAACTAATAAGTATATGTTATGTATGGAGAGGAATCCGGTTGTTCCGGTCGCGCGTGTTGTTTGGGAGTTAAGACATATATGAGAATTAACTCCCATCCTGTTATGTTAGGGTTGTTTTCCTTCATTGGATTTCGACCTCCCACTAGCTTAGCCAAAGCTTACCTACCCGACCTCCACATCGGGCTAGGAGGGAAATTATGTATAATGTTGGTAGGGTGTTGAAGCCTAAGTTCGCTTCGACTCCCTCTTTGTTATGTTACGGTTGTTCTTCCTCCTGGAATTACAACCACCCACAAGCTTAACCAAGGCTTACCTACCTCATCACTATTGGAGTTAGGGGGAAATATGTATGTTGTGACGGTCCTATATGAGGCCGCCACTCAAGTAAAGAAAATGTATGTATGTTGTGCTCGGGCTTATATCACCCCGGCACTCCCTAAGTGAAGTTCATGTACTCTAAGAAGAGTGAAATTAAGTTGTGTATGTTATAAAGTGAAGTGTTGTTATCTTGAGTGTGCTAACCTTGTGTTGTATTCATTAATGGATGTTGCTTATAAGCATGATATGTGTGTGAGTTTGTGCATGTTTGAAATAAATCAACCGCATGCTAAGACGACAAATAGTTGTGCGTGGCCCGGTAGCATGCGGGCTGCGGGATTACCATACCAGCAAAGGTGCTGACCCCCTTTGGGGGCTCCCATACTTTTCAGGTACAAGATCTGGAAGCCGTTCGAGAGTAGGACGGGGTAGTTGTTGTATGTGGTTCATGAAATTGTGAGTTTGTAGGTGTAGTAAGACCGAAATTGTATCGGCGTTAGTTAGTAATACTCGGTAGCGTTGTAATGTAAGTGTATAATGGATGTTGAACACGGAACGGAATTTATGTGTAGTTGCTCGGGAATTTAGTCCATCAGACCGGTACGATGTATGTATGTTAGCCTTGTTAGCCACGTGGGTGGCTAACGGCGTGTAACACCAAAGAGTTAAGTGAGTGTGAGTTATGTTTTCCGCTGCTAAGTATTAAGTGTGTTATAGTTGGGGTGTTACAAAAAGTGGTATCAGAGCGAAGTATCGCTCTGATGACTGAAATACCGAGCTTAGGAAGTACCGAGTTAAGAGTTTAGTACTTGGGTTAAGGGTTGAGTGATAGCGTGAGAAGTACGCTAGTTAGGGAACACCAGTGTGTACTGGATACCTACAGTATCCATCCCGCCCTCCACAAACCCTATTATATAACTTGGAAAGAACGCCAGAGAGATGGAAGTCCTCTCTTACTCGGGAAAACCCGATCTGGCTGTTATTGAATGTCCTTATAAGTCGGGGAACCTGTCATACGGTCAAGCCCGAAAGGTGTGGATCCCGAAGACGGTCTCCATTTTAACAATATTAACCGCTCTTGTTAGCGAAAAGTGAGGAATCTTATGCATAAGAGAATGGAATTTCCAGCACCCTGGGTCGACATGCGGAGCAGTCGAGGACAACCAGCTTACAAGCCTAAGCGTGCAAACGGAGAAGTGAAATAGTAGAAACCCGAGACGAGTGTCTACGGGACTATAATGTTGACTAAACACCAACGGTACACCAACGAGCAAAGAACTACGACGTAGTACGAGGAGGATACGATACTAAGTAAAAAGGGGTCTCCCAGAATGGGAAACACCCTAGTTAATGGTTGTCATGTGAAGACACTGAGGAGTACCCAAGGAATTGTTGTTAAGACTGCAAGATCAAGCAAGGGCCAACTAGGCCATTGATGTTAGAGCGGGATGAAAACAACACCGCAACCAGTGTGTATTGAACCGATAACCAGTTAGCATGGCGCACTTGCATGGCAAGTGCTGCTACAACAAGGTTGTGTGGGAGATTTTTTTAGCAACTACAAAGTACTCAGTAAAGCACCATGAAGTTAAGTGGGTTATCATAACCGTGGAAGGGCTTATTAGCCTGACCTCAGTGCTTGGAAACACACCAGTCAGCAGGAAGCTAGACTTGGATAAGGCAAGAAACGTTGTAAAACCACGGAAATTTTTCTTTAAACCTAAAATCATTTTCTGTCAAACTCTTTTCAAAACCAGATTTTCTTTCAAACCCATGTTCTTTCAATTCCTCTTTTCTTAAAACCAAACCAGAAGACCTACGCGGGCCTCAGTGCCACATGGTAGGTAAGTTTTACCCAGTTACTTTTAATTAACCGGATGGAAACCGGTAAACCCAAGGGTAACAACCCGAGGAAATGGAGTGAGTTCATAATAATACAACAGTGGATAAACCTTCCCTTGATTAAGTTCGGGAAGCATGGAATGCATATTATCATTGGATAATATAAGAGGAGTTGACAACAGAATACTTCACCTAGGCGTGTGATGGACACTACGAGTGTACCAACTGAAATGTGGGACGACCGCACTCCGATAGGAGCTTGTGGGCCTGACAAACCTTCTTATGGGGTAGTCGGGCAAGTAGCAATGTATCAGCAGGGTACCCCACGTATGTATACGAGTGGAGTCTGGAACACGGGAAGTAGTCGACTCCATACTACGGTCCGAAGTAAAAGTCAAGCAAGGGCAATGGAGTACCATCGAATGGTTGAAGTAAAGGAACCCAGTTAAGTTAAGGGAGACTAAAGGAATTAGTAAGTGTATTTTAAGGAAATGTTTAAGGGTGAACAAGTGCGAAGGGTGCTGATTAGCAAGTAAGGACATGGAATATGTCATAAGGAACCTGAAGGACGAACATATAGCTGGAGTAAGTACCCAGCCTAAATATGGCGAGGCAGATGCCTACTATGATACGTTAATGTGCAATGATCGGGATGAGACTCCCGAGATGATCACTAGAGATATCAATCTCACCAAGGAGAATATTTAACCCAGCAAAGAACGCAGGGCGAAGTAATAAATTAAACGTACCAATAAGTGCAAGCCAGATGTAATGGCATAACCTAGTAACACCCAGGAACTATCCTTAAAAGGGTGTTTGGATCAACATTGGTTGAATGAAATAACATGATTGAAACGCAAGGGTTGAAACTAACCCCCAGTTTAAACACAAGTCGTTAGGGGGAAGTCTGACATCCTCGAAGGGGCGTCCCATGAAAGGAACCGTGATACTACGACCTGATCATGGAGCCCAATACCAATCTAAACCATGTAATGTGTGTGGACAGCCTACAACGGGCAGAGCTCGAGGCAATAAGGCTTAAAAGCCACAAATCGAATGTGTTAAGAAAATGTTATTGATCACAGAAGTTACGTTATATAAGCAAGTAAGCGGATAACGAACCACTGCTTAAAGTGTGGGGATACCTCTTGATATTGTGATACCGCAACAGCGGTAGTTATGTGAACTAAATTCAGAGAATGTGTTAGGAGTTGACCATGTTGTTACTACGAAAAGAAGTATTCGTACCAATTGTGCAGACTGAAAAGGTGATAAGCCTAATGGCAACCACCATAGGTGTGGGATGCTAAAGATGTAACGAACAACGCTCAAGGAGCATAAAGACTCGAAGAATAGAGTATTCAGCAATCAGCCAAACAAGTGGCGAAACACAGTGTAATGGCAGAAGCTAATATAATAGCGGATGTAGTGTAAGTTAAGGTTATACAATGAGTAATAGCACGGTGCGCAGTAAGCGACCGTTGTGTAAGCATTGTTAAATAATAATGTGGCAAATAAGACTAGTTATGAATGGAACTCAATGAACATACAAGTAAGTGATGATACGCAGACCGGACAATAAGCCAACGGTCGGTACTATGTGATAAGGAACTCAGTGTGAATTCCTATTGCAATCGCATAAGAGATTTACTGTCAAGAGTTTACGCCTCTGCACTCTGTAGGACTGAGTGTTTTGGTATTGCGCTTGCGCGGTAATGATCAAGTGAGATAGCTAGGAAGTTTGGGTAATGTCAATTGTGATGGAAGAACAAGACTTATGATGTGATAAAACCGATGCATAAGAGAAGCACGGTCGTACCAATAAAAAGGTACTTGATTAGCATAAGCAACTATAGTAACACGATTATTAAATATCGGTATGGAATATACCTCAAGTGTTGGAAATAACCGACAGAGTACTACACAATACGTAGTAGCTCAAACTCAAATGACAGTAAGTCGGAAGTAGTCAAGTTAAACACTGTGAAGTACAAAGCAATACATACAGTAAATTATCATGAAAGTGGATAGAAAGTTTGTAACTCACCGAGTTCGCGCACGGTAAGAAATGCCACGCGTCGGTTGAGAAACCGTTATTACTGAGATAAAGGTGATAATCGGGGATGTACAATACAGTAAGAATAATATATGGGGCAAACCAAGCTCTAAGTTATCAAGAGTTGCGCAGCAGAAACTAGTGAGCCAGCAATTCAAGTGTTAAATGTGTGTAGTGAACATGAGTGAACGGCAAATTAATGATGCCTAAAAGCCTCACAGGCCAGAATCGAAACCAGTTAAGAGTTAAAATAAACTCTAATGAGAATTCTTGGTTAGGGACTAAACCGCCAATATGGCTAAGATCCTCAAACCAGAACACATTGTGTAATAAACCGCGTGGAGATAAACACTTCACGACGGTAGAATGTTCTAAACCAGTGATTAACTGATTGATTACGTGGGCGTAATCCCTTTTAAGGGGGGTAGAGCGCAAAACCGTTTAGTGTGTTTTACCGTACAAGTGTACGTGAACTATGGTGTGCATAGCACAAAATGATTTGTTTTGATGATTGGTGCGTGTGTTACATAAACATACGCATTCATTCATGGTTTAATTATGGTAATTGCGCACTGAAGATGCGAACACCATTGTGATAAGTGTGTTATTTTGTTAAGAGATGTGTGAAAGTATATGTATAAGGGAGTAGAAAACTCCCGGGGAACTAAACCCCGACTATGTATGTTCATATGATACCAAAAGTAATATCGTGTATTATATTTTGATAAAAATATATATATGGATATATGTATATATACAGTATTGTGATTTATGAAGAGGTATGACACCAATGTAGAACCTAGTGAGAATTAAATTCCCTAGGTAACTTGATTTAAAATAAATCAGGAAGATGATTGATGGACATAGTTCCACCCTTGGAGATGTAATGATTACGACTAGATGGATTAGAAGATAGAAAATGGTACATGCTTGAATTAGTTGTTGTTTGAAATTGAAGTGGGAGGTGAAACTTGATTATCATGAGATCAAGGGAAGCCAAACACAATTGGGGTGGAGAGATAGTTCAACACTGATGCTGATCACATCAGGGTTGGATGATTCTTGAAACTCCCTATAAGTGGTCATAAATAATCACATCAAGAATAAGATGCAGTTAGCAATAATTGGACTTGGAGTTGTATTGAGTTTTCAAAAGAATTTTAAATTGGGTTTCAAATTTCCAATTAGTATTTTCAATACTTCAATAAATGTTTTAAGATTCTTAAGTGGTATTTTCAAAGGAAGGACCACCTTTATGTGACTTCGTAGAGGATTTTCAACTAGTATCCTTCCAATAAAGGATTGCATTATACTTAACCTCATAGAGGGTATTTTCCTACTACTTGCTCACGAGCTGAGGACGTATGAGCCTTTGTCTTAGGACCGGTGACATGAGAAGTATATCTTAAAGATGTATGCAATTGTTTTGATCTTCCAAAGGAACGGGGACCAGAGTGTCCATCGCGACCGGTTCTGCGGGATCACAGTGTATATGTACTCGACATGGGTCTCGAACTCATGAAGAGATGGAAAAGGAATTTCTGGTTGATATACATGCTAAGACATGTTGTGTGGTATGTGTAATAATTATTATTTTGGACCTCGAGTCCTAATGTGATTGAATTCCGAAAGTGTCGTGTCATCAAGACCTATGTGTCTAAAGGATGTATGTTATCAAGACCTAAGAGTCTAAATGTTGTTATATACCCAGACCTAAGAGTCTAAGGGTTGTTATGTATGTACAAATGTTGTTAAGGTACCCGGACCATTAAGTCCGAGGATACTATGTAAGTATGTTATGTCATGTTATGTATGTATGGATGTGTTACCCGGGCCGTTAAGTCCGAGGTTGTGATGTATAACATGTTTGTTATGGAAGTGTTACGTTGCAAGTAATCCCCGCATTTCTAACCAATGATGTGTGGGAAGTGTGAACTTCGAGGACGAAGTTCTTATAAGGGGGGTAGATTGAAATACCCCAAACCTTAATATGTTAATTAAATATGTGATTATTATTTTCTAAGGCTAATTAAGCCCTTAAAATCATTGGTGAAGCAATAAAAACCAAAGAGAAAAATAAAATGCGAAAAAGTCACAAAACGTGAAAACGCGTTTTAATTATTTTAGGAGGTATATAACCTTCACTAGGGTTATAAATATATTTTTATACCCTAATTACATACTAAGAATATGTGGGAAAATTTCCGGAAGAAAACGGATCCAAATAATGCGTTAAAGCGCTAACGGAGTCTAAAGCGCGTTTTTCGAGAAAACCCGAAAACGTGACTTTAAACAGTCAAACGACCCCGTAAAAATTATAGTTTATCATATAACTATAAATAAGAATTAATGGGAGTATACTAACCATTAAAATTAAACAAACACGAAAATTCCGGAAAACGGGCCCGGATAGTGAATAGTGCTAAACCGGGTAAACTAACGAGTGTTTTCGGTAAAAGACGAAAAACGCCCCAGCTGGTACTAATATAGTGGGCCGGTTTTAATTAGTAAATAGCCCCACTCACACACACAAGATTAGAAAAGAAAAGAGAAGAAAAGAAAGAAAGAAAGAAAAATAAAAAGGTGCCCCACCCTCTCTCTCCTCCCTCACTTTCTCTTTTCCTCTTCTCTTTCCTCCCTTTCTTTCTTCTCCACGATTCCCTTCTTCTCCCCTCTGGTTCCAGCGATTTTGAAGCCCTTCTATGGCTTCTCCTTCTTCTCAAGCTTGCCCAAGGTGCTACACCACTCCAAATGAGAAAATAATTACATATTCTTCATCTCCTCATCATTCTCTATCATTCCCTCTTTTCAAAATTCGAAAATGAAGAACTTCATCTCCATGGGTGTTGCCCATTTGAGGAGTAAAGCACACCATCATGAAGCTTGAAGTCTCCTCTTTTAAACAAGGTAAAAGTCTCCAAGAAAAACCTCATTTCTCTCCACCCATGGTGTTGGCCGATTTTTACCCTCTTTGATACCTTGTTTTCTTCTTGTTTTTGAGCTTCATTTCAACCCTCCAATGGTGGTGGAATGGCCCTTTTGATTCAAGGGTGAAAGTCTCTCTTAAAGGGTTCCAAGAGGTAAACCCTAACCTTGTGTTTTAAGCCCTTAGATTGAATTTGTGTTATCTTAAGGGTTAGAATTTTAATTGTGTGCTTTTTGTGTAATTTGGGTGTTGGGATGGAGTTTGGTAACTCCATCACCTATTTGATCGAAATTGGGAAGAGGAGGAGCAAGAGGAGAAACTTGTGGATTAAGGTAAGAAATCTACCTTAAAGTCTATATTAATTGTTTTAGAATTGGGTTTGGGAAAAATAAAAGATGAAATAAAATCTGGAGCAATAAGATGCTTGATGTTGGTTAGTTGGATTTTGTGAAATGTTGGTTTGAATTGAGGGCCTTGGAGCCAAGTGATTTGGGAATTGTGTTTGTAGTGTTGTTTGGTGAATTTTGAATGGATATTATGTGCTGGTAGGACCCTTATGGGTGTGGCTAGATTAGGAATGTCAATTGATGTGAATTGATGGTTTGAGAGATGCTAAGTTTATGGGGAGGTTATGGCGAAATTTTGTAGAAAATGAGTGTTTTGATGATGGATGGATGATTGGGAGAACCTTGGTGTTTGTAGTGTTGAGTAGAGTGGTTTAATGGCCTTGAAGTGGTATTGAAGAAGCTAGGGAGAGAAGGATAATAATTTGTAGCAATCTACATAAGAGGAGCTTAGAAATGCTAGAAAAGAGTTAGTGTTTATAACTTGTGAAACAAGGAGTGGATGTGGGTTTTGGTTGTGCATTTATGTAGGGATGATTTGCAATGGTCATAAATAGATTTGGTAAGTTTGGTAGGAGGTAAGAACTATCAAAAAGGAAATAGAAATGCACAAGTGTGCAAAATGCAAGAAGGTGAAAAGTGAGTTTGTTGAATTTGAACAAGATTTGGGTGGTGGATTTAACCAATGATTTGGAGTGGTTTAGAGCATGTTTTGAGGTGTTTAATTATGTAGGAAACTTGTGGAAAGTTTATGGAAAGATTAGGGGTGGATTAAGGGTTGATTTAGGGTTGAAAAATGACCTTTATAGCAGTTTTTAGCAGGGTCCGGGACCTAGGATATGTACCAAGTCCCGGACCGCATCAAAAAACATGCCGAGAGTAAATGCAGGAATTGGTCCGGGACTTAAGTCCAGGACCAAGTCCAGGACCAATGTCAAAAATAGGCCGAGAGTGGATTTCAGAGGTGGTCCGGGACCTTGGGTCCGGACCAAGTCCCGGACCAGGGCAAAAATTGCCTAAAATGTGTTTTAAAGTGTTCCAAAGGTGGGGTGTTGATGGGTAATAGTTTTAGATGTTGTTAAGGCATTGTTTGGTGACTTTTAAAAGTACTAAGAAGTGCAAACAAGTGTTGGAAGTGATTGAGAAAGTTGTGAGTTTAAGTACACAAAGTTAAACCGAAATAACGGGATAATGGGGTAAGTACGGGAGTAGCAAATATGTACCTACCGTAACGCCTTAATATTAATTGAACCATTTGACATGTAAATAGTGGTTCAAGAGTAAGACATGAGGAACAAGTGTGAACCGAGGAATGTGAGAACACCCGGTAAAGTAATTCCCCACGGTGACAGGTATGGTTTTCTTGCAACCTGTGTCCTACCGGATTACACCGGCTTGTATGCCAATGTGTTTTTCTGTGTGTTTGCCACCTTGCAAGATAAAGCATGAAATGAGTTTACAGTAATTCATTATTGTGGCGTAATTAATTCCGATACCGCTTAACCTTAGTTATGTGTTAAATAATAGTTAACCGATCTTAGGTTCACATAAGAGATCGGTATTCGGAATAAACGTCCCAACCCATGGGAACGTTCTAACTACGGCTATCCGTGCGTTAGTGTATGTTGTTATTATGAGTGATGTATGTGACTTGTTGGATATGTTGTTGTTGTTATTGGATACAGTTATTCATGTTTGTTAAAAAGGGATATTACTCCCCATATGTGTTTAACCGAGTTAGTAACACTATGTGATGTATGTATGTGGTAAGTTCCATAAGGGAACCTCTAACTAATAAGTATATGTTATGTATGGAGAGGAATCCGGTTGTTCCGGTCGCGCGTGTTGTTTGGGAGTTAATACATATATGAGAATTAACTCCCATCCTGTTATGTTAGGGTTGTTTTCCTTCATTGGATTTTGACCTCCCACTAGCTTAGCCAAAGCTTACCTACCCGACCTCCACATCGGGCTAGGAGGGAAATTATGTATAATGTTGGTAGGGTGTCGATGCCTAAGTTCGCTTCGACTCCCTCTTTGTTATGTTACGGTTGTTCTTCCTCCTGGAATTACAACCACCCACAAGCTTAACCAAGGCTTACCTACCTCATCACTATTGGAGTTAGGGGGAAATTATGTATGTTGTGACCGGTCCTATATGAGGCCGCCACTCAAGTAAAGGAAATGTATGTATGTTGTGCTCGGGCTTATATCACCCCGGCACTCCCTAAGTGAAGTTCATGTACTCTAAGAAGAGTGAAATTAAGTTGTGTATGTTATAAAGTGAAGTGTGTTGTTATCTTGAGTGTGCTAACCTTGTGTCTGTATTCTATTAATGGATGTTTGCTTATAAGCATGATATGTGTGTGAGTTTGTGCATGTTTGAAATAAATCAACCGCATGCTAAGACGACAAATAGTTGTGCGTGGCCCGGTAGCATGCGGGCTGCGGGATTACCATACCAGCAAAGGTGCTGACCCCCTTTGGGGGCTCCCATACTTTTCAGGTACAAGGAACTGGAAGCCGTTCGAGAGTAGGACGGGGTAGTGTTTGTATGTGGTAGTCGAGAATTGTGGATGTATTATAGGTGTAGTAAGACCGAAAATGTATCGGCGTTAGTTGGTAATTACTCGGTACAGCTGTAATGTAAGTGTATAATGATTGTTGGACGTGGAACGGGATTTATGTGTAGTTGCTCGGGAGTTTAGTCCATCAGACCGGTACGATGTGTGTATGTTAGCCTTGTTAGCCACGAGGGTGGCTAACGGCGTGTAACACCAAAGAGTTAAGTGATGTTGTGAGTTGAGATTTCCGCTGCGATACGTTATTAAGTGTGTTGTTAGTAGTTGGGGTGTTACAGCCTCGGATATAGTGATCCAAGCACACCGAAATAACACATAGTATGCCCCTGTGGCCCGACGTGAGTCAGTAAAATAGCCTTGGTTAAGCTAAAGGGAAGGTTGGAAACCAAATTGTAAACACAACCACAACATACAGAGAGAATCGAACCGGTTATGACATCGACTCCCATACTCACACGCGTGGCCGGAACAGACCGGACTCCTCACTCCCCCCCGTTAGCACTTGTTAGTAGTTCATCATTGAACTCAACAAACAATTCACAATAATAGGTCGAGTCTTGTTAGACACACACAAGGGAAGAGAGAGTCATACTTAACAACATAATAATATTTAACAACTGTAAACTCTTTACATGGTTTAATCTTACAAGGTCATAAACACACAGAAAAACAAACAACACACAAGCCGGTGTAAACCGGTAGGCAACAGACTGCAAGAAAACCATACCTCGGTCCTTGCCTCGACTGGTTTCCACCTTGGGAGAATCCTAAACACATTAGTAACGTCGGTTAATTAACGCACTAGTCCATTATTAACATTGTCTACCACATTACTAGTTTATTTTATTTTACACTTGTTACAACTTTTCATCCTTTTAATTGCCTTTAAAACCCACCTAACATGTCTTACATAGCCTATAATATCATTACTAACCAACTACCATTTTTAGATAACAATTCCCATCTTAAAACAATAATTTTTGGTCCATACAGTGGCCTGTCCGAACTTGTGTCCGAGCTTCCAAGTTGGACGCAAGTCGAGACTCTAAACTGAAACCAGATACATGTCCGAACTTGTGTCCGGACTTCGGAAGTTCGGACATGGGTCGAGAATAACCAACAGAAGGAGCAGGTGCGTCCGAACTTGTGTCCGAGCTTCCCTAAGTTCGGACACAGGTCGAAGCTAAATCCAGAGAGAAAAAAAAATGGGTGCGTCCGAACTTCCAAATTCGGACGGTAGTTCGGACACTACCTAAAACCCAGAAAACTGTAAGCGTAACAGGGCATGTCCGAGCTTCCAAATTCGGACGGAAGTTCGGACGTGCCATTATACTCATTTTCTACAACCTTAAACACTTAGCCAAACTTCTCCAAAGCCTCCAACACTTATAGTATCTACCCCCTAGGTTCCTAAGTGATGTTTCATGCCTATTCTAACCATGATACCAAGACATATCTTCTACACAACATTATTACTTAAACATCATTTCTTACAAACTAAAACTCTTTATGTCATCATTGAAATCTCTTTTTCTAAGCTTACACTTTCTTCTTATTTTACCAAAGTTTGCCTAAGTCTCAATCTAAGTCCAAAATGACTTTGGTATAAACTAAAACCTCAAGATCATGCCTAAGTCCTTATTACACACTAGAACACTTCCTAATTCATCAAAATTCCTTTAAGACATCTTGAACTACTTATGCATTTCCTAAATTTCGACATAGGTTCTCCTAGCATTTTGTTACGCCCAAGCACATTATTATCACCACTAATCACACCTGAACACCTAAATCACCAAGAACACTCTCACACACAAAACTTTACTCAAATCACACCACATTACAATATAAAGCATAACTTAAATTGCATGGCACTTAGGCCCTTAAAATGCATGGCTCTTAGGCCTTAAAGTGCTTAATCATAAACACTGAATTTCCACAATATATGCCTTTGACCTGCAATTACATACAACAAGACATATGTTCTTTTACTAGTCTCCTTGAGAACATTTACTAGGTCATTCACCATTTGCTCTTTAGGTAGTTTTAACAAGCATTATAAGCTCATCCCTCCTAAGGCATTAAACAACATTAGATTAGTATATTTACCTCTTTTCCAAACAAACTTCTTTCTTGTTTCCTTATAAAACCGGTAGGGTATTTGTTTCCTTGTCAAGTTCTAAACAATATACAAACATCATAATGAGTATTCAAGCTTTAAGCTTCATCTCATTGTAAACCCTAATTTTACATTGTTTCAAAAACATTAATGTAGTTGTTTTACCTTGGTCTTTGAAGAGAGTTTGAATATCTATGAAGAGAGGACTCCACCTAGTCCATGAAAGGTTGGAATGAAGCTAGAACAAAGTCACACAAAGAGCTACATCAATGTGTATTTCGGTCAACAACAAAACATGGAGGAAACATGATTTTTCTTTGAGATTCTTTACCTAGAAGCAAAGGAGATCAACAATATGTCAAAAGACAAGCTCAAGCTCCTTCAATGGTGGAACTCCATGGCACCGAAATGGGGCTCTTGAAGCTTTGAGAAGATAGAAATGAAGAGCTTGATGAGAGGAAGAGATTGGTGGTCTTAGAATTTGATTTGGACAAGTGAGCTTGATTTAGCAAGAGGTCAAAGATGGAGTTTTCATGGTGGTGGTGATATTACCGTGAGAGAACAGCAAGAAGGAAGGAAGAAGAAGGTTGGGACCGTGGGAAATGAAGGAAAGAAATGAGAATGAAGATAGAATTTGCTTTTAAGAAGATATTTGTAGTAATAAAGTAAAAAGTAGTTTTAATTAGTTTTCTTTACTCACTTATTATATTAACTAGAGAGTGGTGAGTCACCACACTTAGAAAACCGGCCCTCTATATTATAATGAGGGTATATTAGTCTTTGTTTGTCAATTTAAATACTTAACACAACATATGTTACAAACTAGCTTATAAAAATCACTATTCACCTAAACAAGGCACTTAGAAGTGAAATTTTTGATTTCCCATTAATATAGCCACCCAAATGTGATACTATATAGTACACATATATATTTAAGAGTAATGATGGACATTTAGCCACTCAAAACTCATTTACAAGACAATTTTTCAAAAATGTGCTTTAAGACTTCTTAAAGCACATTTTGTGTTTTAACTTGTTTTCAAGCTTGGTTTTCTTTGGTAATTGGTTTAATAAGTCCATTAGTATATAAATGAGGTCTTGGTAAGTTCATTAGGTCTTAACCAAGTTTATCCCAAGCTTAGAGCACCTTTTTGGCTCTTATTGACTTTAAAGCACATTTTGTGTTTTCTTTTGTTTAAATTTGTTTACTAATGTTTCTAAGACTATTTTTAGTCTTAATACACCATATTTAGGTGTTTAAACAACATAACTAGGTTTGGGTATTTCAGATAGATTAGTAACGAAACAGATAGACAATGAGATAATCAATCATACCAGGTTCGGTACTCTTCTTTTGTGATTTTCAAGATTCGGTATTCTTCTTGATCCTGTCTGAGAATGATTCTATAACAGCAGTGAGGTTGTTGGATCTTGAAATGTTAATAAGACACTAGGTTGTGTGAGCTGTCAATGGGAGAGAAGAGACGGATAGGTATTACACAGAAAGGAAAGTGACAGAAAACAAGATAACACACAGGAGGTTACAGCAGCACATTATTTCAGTTTGAGAGTTCTACTTGATTGGATTTGTGTCGCCTTGGGTCTGTTTTGAGGGTACACTCAGGATAAAACATGTAACCACGTGAGTGATCAATGAGGGAAGTTAAAAGTTAATTCATGAACAAAACAGAAAATAGATCATAAAACAGATAAGGGAAGACAAAAAGAAATACTTCAGTTTCATAATATCGATCTTGATTTCTGTTTCAGTTCTGTATAATTGTATACAGGAAGATTTGGAGTAACTGTGGTGGGTTGCTAATGGATCTAAAACACTCTAACATACCTTGGTAAACCATAAGTACTTAGAGGGAGGTTAGAATTCAGGATAACCCACTGATATAGAAGAAGAAAAAAAAACTGAAGGAGAGACACCGATTCAGTTTTGCTTCAGCTTTCGTAAAATGTTGATTCTGAGTTACTATGTACAGAAGCTGTATAAGTGTTGCATTAGGTTGAGGATGAACCTAAGATCTGTTAATCCACGTAAATGCTAGTGTAAACACCTTGGGGAAAACAGGATGTCAGGCAGTGAACGACAGAAAAAGAATTTTGGGAGGATAAGTCAACCTGGCCTCAGATTTCTGTTCAGTTGTATCAGTTTGTATCAGTTTTGTATAACACATTACTGAGGTATTGGAAAGGGTTGAAATGAGTTGCTAATTAATCTACAACCTCTCGAACCCATATTGCTAAGTTATAACCACTTAGAGAGGAACCTGTGGGATCAGTTTCATAATATAAGTGATGAGTTGAAGGAGAAAAACACAAGTTCTGTCCTCAGTTTTTCGAGAGAGACTGTCTCTGTGTTTCAAAAATCATTGGGAGTGTTATGGTGGCTTAGGTATGAATTCAAAACATTACTAGAGAGGGGAGTTAAGTTGGCGAATTCATTTGAGGAGCTAGGAATCAATTAATTGCTGACAAAAGGAAAGAATGAGGAAGAGTTGATACAGTTTTCGGTTCAGATTTTTAGTAGTTGCTGCTCTGTATGGGTGAGTACAGAAGTTGGAGGGGTGCTTTGTCGGACTAATCTTGAGTTTGAAACATTGGCTACACCAATAGCTAGTTGGGTAAACCCCATAGGAAAGAAATAAACCTCAGTTGAAATAACTAGGACAAGAACCAAGGAGAGATGTGTGGTGGTTGTTTTAGATTTCGTTACAGGTTGCTTCTGTGTGGCTGTTACAGTGGGGATTAAGATCCGATATGGTTTTAAATTATATAAGGCATGGAGAAGGCAGCATGATATAAGGTAAGTGGTGAACTTGGGATATTGAGAGTATAGGATTTGATTAGAAAATGGGATCAAGATATATGCACTCCGGTAACCATAACAAGTGCTATAAAACCTTAGATTATATTCTATTACAAAGTCTTGGTGTTATAAAAAAAATCAAGTATTTACAACATGGTATAAGTATGCGATTATTTTATGATCAATGAGAGTGACATAAATAAAGAATACAAGTGTATCATAGGTGTACGTTACTTTTCGGTACACACATGTAGTCACCAAAGCTATATGTTATACGGTTAAATGACACATAAAATAGCAAAGTATAGGACATTATGAAGTAAGTGTAACACTAAACAATATTATGTGGTCCAAGCCATAGTTATTAAAACTGTCATACTGAGCGCATGAGTATATATATATAGATACATGTCAAGAATAAGGGCATAAACTATAGTATATAATGTCATAGAAGTACTATAGTTAATATACGATCTTAGTATGTTAACAGACCTCGAATGAACAATAACATGTGTATAATGTAAGATTCCACACTCCATTGTAAACCGAGGATTAACTCACACTACGAGTAAGGAGCTTAAATATAACGATACCGGAACTCATGGCCATTGTACTACCGGGGTTACTGATGTTATTCGGAAATACCGAATCATGATGTCATGTGGATTGACACTTAGCGTTCTTTGTATTCCTAGATCGCCTTCCGACGTACGTGCTCGAAAGCTTAAGTGGTCTGCACTGCGCGAACCTAGACACGGTGTACGGTATGTAAAGGGATTTGATCCGAGTTGTCCTGAGGAATTCCTCGGGCTCGGATTTGTTTGATAAATAACTTGTGTGAATATATGTATGTGATTTATGTATGTGATTTATGTATGTGATGTGTAGTTATGTTCACTGCATTATTTATTTATGCACGAACGTCCTACGGGACTAATACTACGTCGACTATAGATCGACTTATACAAAACTACATATGCGAAATGTGTGATTGTGACCACTGTTGCCTGACCTAATACGCTAAGTATTACAAGTATGTAGTTATAACCTAAGTAAAATACTTAGGAACGGGACACGACATTGTCGGTCTCTAGAGCTTTGACTCGAACGTGAATGTTACCTAGAATAATTCTAGGCATGCGTAAGACCCATAGGGCAGCCAACAAATTAAGTGATGTACTCCATAACTAAAACAGTAACTGACTATCTAACTAACAAAGCTAACAGTGGAGTGTGAATGAATGTGATGATGTACCTTAATCCAGACAGTCACTGGCTGCTGGTCGCGCGTAGAGATCTCTTGGGTTAGCCCGTATCGGGTTTTCCCTAGTTAATCCTGATCGAGCCTAGATAGATCGTCAGGCGGAGTGTGCTACCGTTGGCACCAGGCCCTTGGCCACCTAAATGGACGCCTTTACAAAGGCAAAGTGAATAAGTCCCAGAGTCTTCGGATGATCAGGGCAGTGAGCACCTTTGTGTGTACGTGGGACTACTGTCCAAGTGAGTATTTCTCGGGTTGTCCTAACTGACGCCCGACTGTGCTAACCTAAACAAACGATATGTGAAGGCCCGGAGGGCCGAGTGATGTACTATGTGATGATGTTAACATACGATGAATGAGTTCTCAATGCCATTGTATTGTATGATGTATGACAGTAATGTGTATATCCATATATGACTGTTTGGATTGGATGAATGATTATATAATCATGCATGTTGTTACAGTATCTATTATATCTATAAAATGGTAATGCATGAAATCAATCTAATATCAAGACGGTTAAAAATGACAAGTGCCAATAGGGTCCAGATCCGGCATACTCAGCGTCTATCGCTGAGACTACACTTATTGTGCAGGTTGCTGAACACGTTGAAGCCGAAGTGCAGGACTGGGTAGTTAGGATGTTGTTGACTTTGGATTTACCGTTCATACCTCGTTATGGATTAAGTGGTTCCACTGGAAATGGGTTGTAAGATTTGGAATATGTTTAGATGCTCACAGTAGTTGTGCTTTTGATACTTAGACAGACATGTAGGTGGTATCTCGTTGTCACCGCGGATTGTAATTTTTATGTTTAATTTTGTTAAGATGTTGTACTGCTACATCACTCGTATGGGCGAGTGGTGGCAAGTAACACCCATGTGAGTTCTGTTACTGTAATTCCTTCCGCTGTGAGACGCCTTTATTCCTGTTCACGTGAGCGACTATTACGTATCTGTTATGAGGGGTGTTACAAGTGTGACTTTTGGCTCGACCGTGTAGTGTTCTTGGGACATGTGGTCTCAAAGGACGGTATCTCAGTAGACCCAGAGAAGATTAGAGCTGTGATGGAGTGGGCGAGGCCCACGAATGTCGCTGAGATCTGCAGTTTCCTTAGGTTAGCTGGGTATTACAGGAAGTTCGTTGAGGGGTTCTCTAAGATTGTATCCCCACTGACCCGTCTGTTAAGGAAGGAGATCAAGTACGAGTGGAGCGAGGCTTGCGAGCAGAGCTTCCAGGAGGTTAAGAAGAGGTTGACGACCGCACCGATTCTGACTTTGTCATCTGGGACCGAGGGCTTCGAGGTCTTCTGTGATGCGTCCCATAAGGGACTAGGATGTGTTTTGATGCAGCAGGGTAAGGTAGTGGCTTATGGCTCTCGACAGCTTAAGCCTTATGAGAAGAACTACCCTACCCACGACCTGGAGTTGGCAGCTGTGGTTTTCGCGCTAAAGATTTGGAGACATTATCTGTATGGGGCGTCGTGTAAGGTCTACACGGACCACAAGAGTCTCAAGTATTTGTTCACTCAGAAGGAGCTGAACTTGAGACAGTGGAGGTGGTTGGAGCTACTTCATGACTACGATTTGGAGATCCTCTACCACCCGGGTAGAGCGAATGTGGTGGTAGACGCTTTGAGTCGGAGAGGCGCTCCGGGCGTAGCTTGTGCTTTGACAGGAGTTCAGAGGTCCGCCTTAGAGCTTCAGCGTATGGGTGTTTGGGTAGTCAGACCAGCCAGTGCCAGTGTGATAGCAGCGCTCCAGGTTCAGTCTTCGTTGATCGACATGATCAGGGTTGGTCAGGAGTCAGATTCAGCTTTGTGTCGGATCAGAGGGGGACTGTCTTCAGAGCAGGATTCGGACTTCAGTGTCTCCAGTGATGGGTGTCTGCATTTCAGAGGTCGAGTGTGTGTGCCGGACGACACAGTTCTGCGTAGAGAGATCCTTCAGGAGGCTCATGGAGCGCCATATTCAGTTCACCCAGGAGGGGTGAAGATGTATCGAGATCTCAGAGAGTCGTTATGGTGGTCTGGGATGAAGCGTGACATCTCTGAGTTTGTTTCGAAGTGCCAAACCTGTCAGCAGGTGCAGGCTGAGCACCAGAGGCCAGCGGGTTTGCTTCAGCCCCTTCCCGTTCCTGAGTGGAAGTGGGAGAGTGTGGGGATGGATTTTGTCATGGGGTTGCCTAGGACTCCTTCGGGTTGTGATGCCATATGGGTGATAGTGGATCGTCTGACGAAGTCCGCCCATTTTCTGCCTGTGAGGAAGACCTTCAGTTTGGAGCGCTTAGCTCGTCTATATCTCGATGAGATAGTGAGGCTGCATGGTGTGCCTACTACTATAGTTTCTGATCGTGACCCGCGCTTTGTTTCGAGATTTTGGCGCAGTCTACATAAGGCCCTGGGTACGAGTTTAGCTTTCAGTTCAGCTTACCATCCTCAGTCGGATGGCCAGACAGAGAGGACTAATCAGGTTCTGGAGGATATGCTTCACGCATGTGTCCTTGATTTTGGAGGCAGCTGGGATCAGCACGTGACTCTGATCGAGTTTGCCTACAACAATAGCTTCCAGGCAAGCATTGGTATGGCTCTGTTTGAAGCGTTACGGTAGGAGGTGCAGGTCCCCCATCTGTTGGGATGACCTGAAGGAGAGGGTCTTGGTTGGACCTGAGTTGGTGCAGGGTGCAGTAGAGAAGATCAGGATGATTCGGGAACGTTTGCTTATTGCTCAGAGTAGACAGAAGTGCTATGCAGACCAGAGGCGCAGGCCGCTTGAGTTGATGTTGGTGATCACGTCTATCTGCGAGTGTCGCCGGTCAGGGGAGTTGTCCGTTTTGGGAAGCGTGGGAAGCTTAGCCCGAGGTTTGTAGGACCTTTTGAGATTCTAGAGAGGATTGGCCCTGTGGCTTATCGTCTGGCTTTACCTCCATCCTTGCCTGCTGTCCACAGTGTTTTTCATGTCTCGATGTTGAGGAAGTACCTGCATGATCCGTCTCATGTGATCGACCATAGTCAGCTTCAGTTGAGAGAGGACTTCAGTTATGAGGCGGTACCCACCCATATTCTGGCTAGAGATGTTTGTCAGCTCCGTAGTAAGACCCTGCCTATGGTCAAGGTTCAGTGGTCTGATCAGTCAGAGAGCGAAGCGACTTGGGAGCTCGAGGATGAGCTACGTGCCAAGTTTCCCCCTCTGTTCGAGCAGTAAGGTGAGTTAATCTCGAGGACGATATTCTTTTAAGGGGGAGGTGATGTTATAACCCGCAATTAATACCTTATATTATATCTGCTACTATGTTATTCTAAGTTGGATTAATCCCTTGTCTATATTAGGACATCAGCGGCGTTATATTAATGCCATGGACAAGGATCTTTCAGTAATTATTAAGGTATTATTGTCTGATTTATAAGGAAGGTTTCTTATTTCCTATTCATTTTCTGATCATTGATATTCACGTCAGTCTATCGTGAAGAGCGTTCTCCATTGTGGTGTTGAGCGACAGTTTTCTCCCTTCCTTTCTCTCTCTAAATTCCTCCCCTGTGAGTACTGTGCTACTGCTGTGGTGATCAGATTGGAGGCCTCGTTGCTGTTGCGTTTCTCTTCTTCTTCAATCAGGTTTTGTGTTGAGATAATTCTGGATTCCGATTTGTTTTCCTCCTGCAGTTTCTGATTTCTGGTTGTGGCTGTGATGAATCCATCGTTTGCTTGTTTCTGCAATTGGATCGGTGAATCGTGTGAGACTGCTACTCTACTACGAAGAGTTGGGAATTTGCCCTTCTCGTGTTCAGGTTTCGGATTACAGAATTTTGGAACGTTGATGTTCTAGTTTCCTTGGTTGATTGCTGATTTTGGATTGTTGAATTGTGGGAATTCAGTGGTCTTTATTCGTGCCTGGCAGCTGGGTTGTTCGGACTGCGCTTGTTGATTCAGACCGTTGAGTTCCTTCTGCTAACCGAGGTAGGTGGTTACTCTATTCGGTTTGGAAGTTCAGCCATGGGGTTTGCAAGGTCTTATTGTCTAATTTGGATGCGTCTCTGTTTGTGTTGTGTTTGATTGCGTTTTGGAATGGCTAAACCCCCATGGTCTCCTGTATTTATGACTGATTTGGTGTGTGTTCTGAATTGGCATTCGTGGTTGTCGAATGGCGTGTGTTTTTTCTGCTCTTCGTCTTCTGAAATCTGCAGTTTTCGCTCTGTCCGAACTTCCGTCTGAGCTTTGAAGTTCGGACAGTGTGTTTTGCCTTTCTGATTTTCAAGGTTCGGGGTGTGTCCGAACATCTGTCCGAGCTTTGATGTTCGGACACACTCTCAGATTCTCCTCTGTTTTTAGTTCGACCTGTGTCCGAACTTTGACGTCCGGACACAAGGTCGGACCTTCCGCGTAAGTTTTTCCGTAAACTCGTCCGAACATCAGTCCGAACATTGATGTTCGGACATTCTGAAATGTTCTATCTGATTTCAAATCGACTTGTGTCCGAA
Source organism: Limonium bicolor (assembly GCA_023374045.1). Classification (NCBI taxonomy): domain Eukaryota; kingdom Viridiplantae; phylum Streptophyta; class Magnoliopsida; order Caryophyllales; family Plumbaginaceae; genus Limonium; species Limonium bicolor. Next base: position 47,481,958 of record CM041778.1, read on the forward strand.
CATTGATGTCCGGACACAAGTTCGGACATTTGGCAAATTCTGGTTCTTGAGTCTCGACTTGAGTCCGAACTTAGACGTCCGGACACAAGTTCGGACACTACTCTGTTTTCTGCATAACTTCTCTGTCTGAACTCCGATTTGGACGCCGTTTGTGGCGTTAGACTTCTCTAAGTTCCTACAACTTGATTATAAGTGTTTTGGCATGGTTTCATGCACGGTTACTTCTGTTTTGCAAACCTTCTGTTTTGGGACACTTTACTCTGTTTCTGAGCCGTGAATGGCTGGGTCGAGCTATTCCGTGGTATACCATGTAGACGTCGTTCTGAGTGTGGGTCATTCCCTTCCTGTTCTGTGGGGTTGACGAACCCTTTGGCTCTTTCGAGTCATTTCTGCGTTGTCGAGAGACCTGTTATGGTCTATGGGTCTTCGACCCTTCTGAGTGTGTGCATTGTATTGTGTCCCCTATCTGTTTGTGAACTCAGCTTATCTCTGAATTGGGAACTCTGGTGTTCCATTCTGCATTTGTTTCAGCAATACTCTGCTTATTTTAAGAGCTATTGTTTTGTGTTAATCTCTACTTCTCTTCTGATTTCAACTGTTTTGAGCGACCTTACTGATGACGGTCGCTGCTTACTGGGCATAGTTGTGTGCTCACTCCCCTACTTTTAACATTTTTGCAGATTGATCAGCAAGGATCACTTATTCGGTTTTGGAGCTTAGTGTATGTTTCAACTCATTGTTATTTGACATTCTTACTCAGACTTGTAGCCTTCAGGCCTTACTCTGCTTTAGACCTCTGTTTCTGTTTGGATATGTAATTGGGATTTCGTGTTGCTTTCGCTGTAACTGAGTACTCTGGTTTATAATGATCATGGAAACTCTGTTTTGGGCCTTTATTGCATTTGAGTGTTTTAGAGCGTTGCGTTATTAGGTAGTAATACGCGGCGTGTAATACCCTTAACTCTTAGGCCGGTTTTAGGGGTGTTACAGAAATACCATACTTACATCATCATAATTTACAACACTTTATTATCGAGTACTAAGAGTATACCTTACATAATGATCTCTCAAGTCTCACAAAAGAATATGAGTTTAGCATTCCACTCACCTTTCCAAGTTATCTACTCTTAAAATACAACGAGTGTACCATATAGTACACCGACTACGCTAGGGCTACAAGCCCGTGTACAACTCGGTACACCGCCATTTACTACAAACTACCAAAAGTATGACACCCCATTCCATCTCGACCAATCAACCGTCTCGGGTACCTATAAGATTAAAAACATCGCCCCAAGGGGCTCAGCTAAAGCTGCATATAGTAATCGCATACCCCGCGTGCTAACGGGGGTACGCTGACCACTTGGTCGTATACATGGAGTTCATTAACAATTGAGCAAGCATGCAAATATAAACAACAATATAACCATGTAGAAACAATACCCGCACATAGAGTATATCACAATAATGGAAACAACACAAGTAGTCCACACATTGGTCATTGAGGCCTTGAGATTCTCTCCTCAAGATCTAGCCCCTTCACATGTTAGCCAATTTCCCATTCGTGTTAGACGGATGTTCTTAATCTTAGCTCATGATCATATGTCTCGCACAAGGCATGATCCACACTTAACCATTATTTATCTCTTGAAATAATTTACAGTTAAGTCGGGTGACCTCCGGGCAGAGATGAGGCATGCTCATCACATCTCACCACCGGGTTTTAGGTTTGGCTTACTTCCCCGGGTTGCGACCATACTGTTTGGAACAATGATGGGAAGGTTAGGCCAGAACTCGGTAAGCAATCTCTCTTGCTTCCTCATTCTCACGCGTGGCCGAAGTTATCGGTCTCCTCTCAATCACAGTTACCCATTCTTAAGTTAGGTAAGTCAGGGGTTAAGGTGTTAGAGAGAACTTCTCAACACACAAGATTTATCTTTATTCAAACATTTCATGAATTATACAAACTTGTCTTACAAGCCATAGTTCAATCAAGTGCAAGGACAAGCACATGATATAAGGAAATGTGGTAAATCATATTCATGCATTTTTTTTCTTGATTAGGTGATTGCAGGTAAACACACAAACACACAAACCGGAGTAACCGGGTTAGAATACAAGGCATGAAAAAACCATACCGTTCACCGTCGTTGTTCGTTTGTCAACTCTCTCTCAGAGTCCGACTAATCGAATCCTATAACATACATTAGGTCGGGAGGTTAAATTTCCATAATTAACTTGACCCGTTACTTCTCCAACGTTTTCCCGTACTTTACTTACTTAGCCATTATATTCCAACTTAATTCATACAAGTTCTTACTTCACATTTTCTCTTAATCTTGTTTAAGCCCTTAATGACCCTCACATGACATTAATTAAGTCCTACTTAACTTATAATATCATTACCAATCAATTCCTTAGCTTAAAACCCACTTTATGAACTTATTTTCAAGTTTTTGGGTTGGTCCGGGTCCTAAGTCCCGGACCAACCTTTGGTTCAACTCTCGGGTGATATTTACTCTTGGTCCGAGTCTTCATACAGGAGTCAAGTCCCGGACCATAATGAAGGCAAACTCTCGGCTGTTAAAAATGGGGTGGTCCGGGTCTTTAGCCAGGGGCTAAGTCCCGGACCAAAGAAGGAATTGAATTCTCGACAAGTTTAACGTGGTGGTCCGGGACATGGGCATGGCCTTAAGTCCCGGACCTGTGAAATTGGGTACTCTCGGGGGTAATTTTAAGGGTGGTCCGGGACATGGTCCTGGACCTAGGTCTCGGACCCTGTTGCAATTTTGACAGATTTGGCATTTCCAAATCTGTTCCAACACCATTCTTTCACCATTTAATTTTTCAATCTTTCCCACTTATAATCTACATGTTTTAGCATCTAATTACCCATCTAAAATACCTTAACCAATCACCAAGTTCACTCTTTAACTCTTGATTAATCCACTCAAATTCCTCACTTAATTTCAAACAAACAAATGCTAGTTTCAATTTCTGTTACCGTTTTAAATGTCCTATTTACTACCATTCCAACTACCCTCATTAATGCACTCAAGTCCACACCTTTCTAGGTAAATTTTGACAGAACTTGCCTACTTCCTAAGCATTCTCCACACACTAAAAGCTCACCAAAAATCAGTTTTTCCATCCCTGTTATATAAGCATTCATTATATTACTGCAGCACATTAAATTCCCACCTTGTTCACACATATGTAACAGTTTACTCTCAAGACTTCTTCCCACACTTAAACAACATTTAAACAGCTCCATTCACAATCAAATTGTAGTATTTTAACTACACTAAAACCATATCATTCACACTACTTACAAAATCTGTTTTACAAGGTAATAAACCAACTCAAGATAAGCTCATTACCTTGCTAGTTTCGGTTTTCCTTTTTCCTTCTCTTCCTCCTCTTCTTGTTCACTCTTTCTCTTCTTATTCCCACACCAACAAAGGGTCTAGATTGCTATCTACAATCATATCCCCAAACACACATATCAAGCTAATTAATTCAAACTCCCCTCACAAAACTAGTATTTCAAGAGCTAGTTTTTAGGGTTTAACTTAGAGATTACTTTCAAGTGTCCAAATGGAGAGTTTTGGCAATCAAAATAATGAAGTCCCAGAACTCCTCAAAGGCAAGAAGAACCGGCTGGACATGGAGAAAAATTCAACGTGGGCATTCTTGATTTTTTTACAAGAAAAAGCTAGGAAAGAAGAGCTTTTGACTTTCTTTTTACCTTACAGTATCAAGAAGATGAAGGAGACCCAAAAACACTTCTTTAATCTCCAAAATGGCCTACTTCCATGGAGATGAAGATGGAGGTTTCAAGCTTTTGAAGGGTGGAAAATGTAGTCCTTGACGATAGTAATCTAACGGTAGTATTTTTATTTGATTTGGTGTTGATTTGAGTAAGTTGGAGAAGAAAGAAGATGGAGGCTGCTTACTCCCTTAAGAAATCACCATTGTACAGAGGAAGAAGAAGAAGTTCAGTTTGGAGGGGGGAAATAACCGTGAGTGAATTAGAGAATAGAGGGGAGAGAAGGTAAATATCCCCCTCTACACCATTCACCTCTTACTTTATTACTTTTGTCCTTTTGTGCCTAAATAAAACTAGCTAGTTAATTTGTGTGTGTGTGTGTACCAATTAAAAACCGGCCCCACATTAATACTAATTACCAGGGTCATTTTTCGTCTTTTCGAATTAAACGCGTTTCGTCTCCCGGTTTCAACACTATTCACTCCCGGGACCCATTTCTGGAATTTTCCTGTTTAATTTATTTTAATTGCTCTAGACCCTCACTATGGTCTATTTATAAATATTTAACCAACTATAATTATTACGAGTTTATTAAACCCGTTAAAATCACATTTTTCCCGGTTTCTTGAAAAACGCGTTGTAAAGCTCGTTTGGATTTTTAACTCGTTTTCCGGATCCGTTTTCTCCAGGAATCATTCCCACGTATTTATTTAGGCCTAATTAAGCTCTTAAATTGAAATACCCCGTAATTAAAAATAGTGATTAATTAGGCTAATAAATAATTTAGAAGCTTAATTATGCATAAATAATCATGAGGGAACAAATCCCGAAGAAAACGGATCCTTAAAATGGATTCAAAACATTAACGAACCTTAAAGCGCGTTTTTCGAGGAAACCGAGATAACGTGACTTTAAGCGGGTCAAATAGACTCGTAACAATTTTGGTCAACTAAATAGTCATTAATAAATATTAGTGAAGCTTTAGAACCAATAAAATCAATAAAACGAGAAATTAGTAAAAACTGTCAAAAATGGGAAGTTGTGGGGTAGAAACATAAATAGACCAAACTTATGTGTCCACTTTTGAAAATAAAAATGTAGAGTGTGTGTTTGTGCTGTGTGCCAGCCGACCCCATCCCTCTCTCTCACACACTCACTTATCCCCTCTTATTTACAAAACAACAAAACAATAAAGTAAACTACCCCACTCATTCTCTCTCCTATCCCCTCGTTCTCTTCATTCACGTACAGCACCCCCTCCTTCCTCCTCTCTATTTTCTTCTTCCTCAACCGGACAACAATGGAGAAATGAGAAACCCACACACAAACTCAACTTCTCTCCTCTTGTTAACCCCTTGAACCTCCATCAAAAATTACAAAAACTATACCATTGAAATCCTCTCATCAAGGAGAGTATTCCCCTCTGTTCAAAATCTGAAAATGAGCATCTTCAACTCCATGGGTGTGTAAAATTTGGAGCTTCAAGACCACCATTAGAACCACCTCCTTCTCCTTGTCATTTTGAGGTAAAAATATTCTTGAAAGCTTACCTTTTTCTAGCCCTTGTGGGCAAAACGAAATTTAGACTAAACCTTGTTTGGTTCCCTTGTACTCTAGCCGATTTTGGCACTCTTTGAGGAGTTGAAATCTTGCTCTTGAGCCATCCCAAACATTACCTACACCCTTACAAGGTAATGAAACTTCTAAACCCTAAAACCTACATTAAAACCTTAAGATAATGTAGGGGTTAGTTAGTGTATTAAAATGGTGTGTATATATGGGCTGTAGTGTTAGATTGTGAAGTGCTGTAACCGGTGGAGATAGAGAGAAGGAAGGAAGAAGGAGGAAGAGGAAAAGGAAAAACTAGAGGAGAAACAAGGTAAATGTGCTCACTTGTGTTGTCTCGTATATGTGTATGTAACAGATTTTTAGTGGTTTGAAATGAGTAATGAAAATGGTATTGAGTAGTAGAGTAATGTGTAAGAGAATCCAAATGTTTTAAACCTTTAAAAGACATGTAAAAGCTTGTTGAAACCTAGATGGGAATTAATGTTTGAGTGCAGGAATTTAATGTTGTTTAGTGCAGTATTGAGTTGGAGTGTTTAGTGTTGGTATTTGGTCATGAGAGTTTTGTATATTGGTGATTGTTCAAAATAGGTGAGATGGATGATAATGTGTGTGAAAATGATGTGGTGAGAGTGTAAAAATATAGGGGAGGTTATGTCAAAATTTACTTAGAAACTAGTGAACTTATGAACTAGAAACTAGGTAAAATATACCCTTGTAACAGATTTTGGATGGAGCAAGTTAGGGGGTAGGATAGAAGAGATAGTTAATGTATTGTAAGCTCTATAAATGACATTATAAGAGGGAGTTAATGATGGAGAGAGTTAGAGCCAAAATCTGTAACAAAACACAACTAGAAAGAACTGGTGTGGGTGCTGAAATGAAACTTGGGAAATTGTGTGTGTAAATCAATATAGGAATGGGTAATAGGTTAATGGATGAACTTAGGTGTATTAGGAGGTTTAATTAATGTTAAAACATGTTAGGATTTATGTAGGAAGATTAGGGAAGAAATGGGTAAGAAAGGAAATGAAAACCAAGGTCTGTAGCAACATTCTACTACCGACCGACCCAGAGGCTGGATCGGTCGGTGGGTCGGTCGGGGCTTAAGCAACAAAAAATGAACACACTGGAATGGACCGACCCAGGAGCCGTGAGTCGGTCGTGGGTCGGTCGGGCTTGAATTCCCGGTTGTCGAAGTTTCTGACTTCGACCGACCCAGAGGTTGGGTTGGTCGGTGGGTCGGTCGGAGCTTGGACAACGGGACTGAAATGTACTGGAATGGACCGACCCAGAGGTGTATGGGTTGGTCAGAATAGTTCTGGGTCGGTCGGGAGAAATTTCAGAGAACGGAAACTCACTGGGATGGACCGACCCAGGGCTTGGGTCGGTCGGTGGGTCGGTCGACCCAAAACTTTCAAAAAAAATGTATAACTATAATAAGTATATAATATATATATATATATTATATATATATATATATATATATATATATATATATATGTATACCCACATATATATATGTACACATATATATAAGGACATTATTGTAAAGTAAAGAAACAAACTTAAAGTGAGTAAACAATTTGTAAGTGTAAGAATGGTAAGGACTTAGTAAGTATGAATTAGGAAACGTAAGAGTAGTCGAGTTAAGTTAATGATAGTTAGATTAATCACTTGATTGTATGTATATCATAGGATTTGATTTGTGAACACCGGAGGAACGTCAGATACAAGTACAACGGTGAACGGTATGAATTTCTCATGCCCCGTATGCTACCTTGGTTACTCTGATTTGTGTGTTGTGTGCTAATTGATCACCAAATAAGATAAAATGCACGAATCGGAGTTATCATGCTTACTTGTGGATATGTAGTGTTGTATATTGTTGAATGTTGTCTTTAAATCTTAGTTTGTACAATTCATGAAATGTATGGATGAATATGAGTGTGTGTATGTATGATGCATTGTACTGTGACCGAATGTGTTTGTGACCGGACTTCTAACTGATTCCTAACAAGCTAACCAATCTAACTTAAATTGGTAATTAAATTGGAATGAGTAGAAGTCCGATATAGTTTCGGCCACGCGTGAGGATGCGGAGACACAAGAGGTTGGATCCAAGTCCTGACTCTTAAACTGGTCCGCGGCCCAAACTCCTTAAATGGGTAGCATCCCGGATTGGTGAGTCAAGTAAATCCCGGTGGTGGGACGGTGTAGTCCCCGGGCCGGAGGTCACACCGACTTAACATGAGTAAGAGTAAGTAAGTAAGAATGAGTAAGTAAGTATGAAAAAGTAAGTAAGTAAAGTAAGAGTAAGAATTGTGCAATGAGTAAAAGAGTAAACAACATTCCGATTAACCCGGATGCGTAACTTGGCTAACCTTGTGAAGGTAAGTAATGTGTGTACTATTGTATTGTTTCCTTGAATTGTATAATGGATTGTATATGAATGTATGTTGTGTGCAAAGCATGTATGTATGTCTAAAATGAATCGCATGCTTATTCGACCTTAATTAGTCGCTGTGCCCTTGTTAGCACGCAGTATATACGAAGTTCATGCGCAGCTTTTGCTGAGCCCCTTGGGGCGATGTTTTTAATATGAATGCAGGTACACGAGAAGGGTAAAGACGATGAAGATCTGTAGTTGATTTCTTTTGATTGTAAGCAATGAATTATGAATGGTGTACTAAGTAGTACACGGCTGAAGTTTTTTTTTTATGTTAGCCGGTGTACCATGGGGTACACCCTTTTGGATAATGGGAGAATGGAGAATTGGTATAGATGAGTAGTTGGTAGAAACTCATTCTTTTGGTAAACCTGGAAATGATGTAATTGAATATACTTGGCACTCGGTAATCCATCAATGTAAGTATTAGTTCCTTTGTATTGGTAAGTAATATAGTAGCTCGGTATACTATGTCATCAGACCGTCACTGTAAGTAAGGTAAGCCTAGCTAGCCGTATGGGCGGTTAGCGGCGTTGTACCACCCGCCGTAGTAGTAGTAGCCTTCCGCTGCGCACTGATAGAATTAACGGGATGACTGGACGGTAAGCATAGGGTTAACGGTAGGGGTGTTACATAAATATTTAGTTAGCCTAATTAATCACTGTTTTTAAACCCGGGGTATTTCAATCTACCCCCCTTAAGAAACTTTGCCCTCAAAGTTGGTCAAAGTTGGTGGTTTACTAACTTTACTCATTTGGCAACTTCTATTGTCAAAATCCACACTTCACACACATCACAGATATCACATCTATCAAACAAGTTCCACATACATATATTCACAACAAACATAACACCCATACACATTGTGCAATCACACACAATACCATGCAAGCAATACACTGCAAGCACTAACAACGCTACAACCAATGCACTAGTTGTTTCACCGTGTCAAACAAAATGTATACATATACATACAAGCAAAGCTATCCCGAAGCAATTCTAAAACAAAATGGGCCTACCCCCCTTAAAAGGGGTACATCCCGTACCCTCACGACACTAGACAATCTAGTCTACAAATAGTGTCGGGTGCTTCACCCTCATGGCGTCCTCTAACTCCCAAGTCGCTTCTTCAACGTCGTGGTTTGACCACAAAACCTTACCATTCGCACTGACTTGTTGCGAGTGTCTCTAGTCTTGGTGTCTAGGATTCGTAAGGGAGTCTCGACGTATCTCATCATCGGCTCAAGGGATAGGTGATCAGACTCTAAAACATGAGACGGATCGGCTATATACTTCTTGAGCTGTGAAACATGAAAGACATCATGAACACGACCCAAGTCTGCAGGCAATGCTAGCCTGTAGGCTACCACTCCAATTCTCTCCGTGGTCGCATAAGGCCCAATGTACTTCGGGCTTAACTTTCCTTTCTGGCCGAATCGGAACACGCCCTTCATCAGTGAGACACGCAGGAACACCTAATCGCCCACGGCGAACTCCAGGTCGCGTCGTCGCACATCGGCATAAGACTTCTGCCTATCTTGGGCAGCTCTCAGATTCGCTCGAATTTGCTCAACTTCGGCTTGCATTTGTTCCAGGTACTCCGGTCCTACAATGACCGCTTTGCAGGACTCATCCCAACACAATAGGGTACGACAAGGTCTGCCATACAAGGCTTGGAAGGGCGACATTTTAGTCGATGCATGGTAGCTATTGTTATATGAAAATTCAATCAAATGTAGCTTGTCAACCCAACTCCCCTGAAAATCTAAGGCACATGCTCTCAGCATGTTCTCTAGTGTCTGGATGGTCCGCTCTGTCTGACCGTCGGTCTGTGGATGGAAGGCTGTACTGAGCTTTAACTCGGTATCAAGCGCTTCCCGTGTGGCTCTCCAATACCTTGAAAGGAATCTGGTGTCGCGGTCAGACACAATTGTCTTTGGAACTCCATGATGTCGGATAATCTCCTGATCAAATATCTCAACAAGCTTTGCTACCTTCCAGGTGTCCCTCATCGGTTTGAAGCGGGCAACCTTGGTAAGGCGATCAACTATCACCCAGACCATGTTGAGTCCTCCCCTAGCAGGTGGGAGTCCTACAACAAAATCCATCAAGATATCATGGAGTTTCCATTCAGGATTTGGCATCGGCTGTACCATTTCCCCCGGTCGTCGGTGCTCAAACTTTACTCTCTGGCAAGTGAGACACCTCAGGACAAACTCATTCACATCAGCTTTCATTCCCGACCACCAGAAGTACCTCTTCATGCCTTTATACATTTTAGAGGCTCCCGGATGGACCGATAATGAAGAACAGTGGGCTTCTCGCAGAATGTGATCCCTCAGCTCAGCATTGCTTCGGGAAACGCATAATCTGCCGTTCAATCGGATCAAACCATCATCGTGGAGCTTGAAGTCATACTTCCAGTGCTCAAATGTGCCATCGATGATGCTCTGTCTGATCTCACTCATATACGGATCGTGCATCTGAGCGTCTCGCACCTCGTCAACGAAGCTAGAAGAGGCAAGTAGCGAATGGAGCGAGTGTGCTCGACGGCTCAGTGCGTCAGCTACGACATTCGCTCTCCCTTCCTTATACTGAAGGTCGATGTCATAGTCTGATAGGAATTCCATCCATCTTCTCTGCCTCAGATTCAGTTCTTTCTGCGTGAAGACATACTGTAGGCTTTTGTGGTCGGAGTAAATGGTAACACTAACCCCATAAAGATAACGCCGCCATATCTTCAATGCGAAGACAATGGCTCCTAGCTCAAGATCATGGGTGTGGTAGTTCTCCTCATGCTTCTTCATCTGGCGGGAGGCGTAAGCTACTACCTTGCCGTGTTGTATGAGTACGCATCCAAGGCCTTTGCCTGATGCATCACAATAGACTTCGAATTCCTCCGTACCCTTAGGGATGGTGAGAACGGGTGCAGAGGTCAACGAGTCTTTCAGGCTCTGAAAGGAGATCTCGTAGTCATCGGTCCACACAAACGGTGCGTCCTTCTTCATCAAAGCTGTAATAGGCTTTGCAACTTTTGAGAAATCTTTCACGAACCTTCTATAATAGCCGGCTAGCCCAAGGAAGCTCCGGATATCGGAAACATTCCTGGGTCTAGGCCACGAACGAACTGCTTCAATGTTAGCCAGGTCAACTGAGATGCCCACGCTTGATATCACATGACCAAGAAAGGAGACTTGGTCAAGCCAGAATTCACATTTGGAAAATTTTGCATAAAGTTGGTTCTTGTGGAGTGTCTCAAGTACTCGCCTTAGGTGGCTCTCATGCTCTTCTCTGGACTTTGAATATACCAGAATATCATCAATAAATACCACAACATAAGTGTCTAGCTGATCGCTGAACAGTCGGTTAATCAGATCCATAAATTTCGTAGGCGCATTTGACAGTCCGAATGGTATCACCGTAAACTCATAGTGGTCGTATCTCGTTCGGAACGCTGTCTTCTCAATGTCTTGCTCTCGGATGGCTATCTGATGGTATATGGATCTGAGGTCAATCTTGGAGAATACAGAGGCTCCCTTCAATTGATCAAACAGATCATCAATACGTGGTAACGGATATTTGTTCTTGACGGTGACCGCATTAAGCTCGCGGTAGTCGATGCAGAGGCGGAGGCTACCGTCCTTCTTCTTCACGAAGAGGACCGGTGCTCCCCAGGGTGATACGCTCGAGCGTATGAACCCTTTGTCAAGCAAATCTCAAAGCTGCACTCTCAACTCAGCCATCTCTGTCGGCGTTAATCGGTATGGTGCTCTAGCAATAGGTCCAGTACCAGGAAGGAGTTCAATCTCAAACTCAACTTCTCTCTGACGTGGCATGCCGGGAAGCTCCTTCGGAAACACATCCGGGAACTCTAACACTACCTGAATGTCGGTGCTGAATTCAGGGTCTCTCTCAAGGTCTCGCACATAACAAAGGAATACTTCATGCCCTTTTCTGATCTCTCGATACATGGCCATGGCGGTGATGACTCTGGTCGAAGGCTCTCTCAGCCTCTGGCGGTACGATACTGTGACCCTAGATGGACTCTTGAGCAGCAATCTATGCTCGGCGCAAAGGATTCGCCCCTTATGCCGCTCCAACCAGTTCATCCCAACTATAAAGTCAAAGCCTAGGCCGCTGAATTTAATGAAGGAAATAGAGAACTGCTCTCCCTTAATTAGGATAGTGGCATCTTGGTAGTACTTTGTACAACGTACCTGCTCCTTCGACGGGAGAGTAACCATAAATTCAGGTAGCTCTACCGCGTCTAGCCCCAACCTTCTCGCAAATGATGGCGAGACAAAGGTGTGAGAGGCGCTAGAGTCGAACAATACAGAGGCTTCTATTCCATTTACCGGAAAGGTACCCGTGAGGATCGTGCCGCTCTTATCGGCCTGTGCCTCAGTAAGTATACTCAGGTTACCTTCCGTACCGAGTCCACAACCTAAACATTCATAAGCTTTATGAGTTCGATAGTAACTTGCAAGTGGTACGTTTGATAAACAACACTGCTTTTATTAAAACCATCCAGGTTATACATGTCGTTTCTATTACAATATTACTAAGTATTACATGGGTTTCATGTCTAATACTTCCTAAAGGTGAGGTTCAGGTGTCCTGGCTTCATGTGCGAGGCATTGATCATAGTCGATGGTGCCGTATTCAACTTGATCTTCTTGATCCCATGATACAGCATTCTTGACTCACCACCCATGATCAAGACATCTCCGGACCTGAGGATAAGCTTCTCCGCGCGGTCCGCACGCTTCTGCTCGCCATACAAGAATTCGGCGTCGTTTCTGATGGACCAAGACACTACGGGCACTCCTTGTTTAAGGGTTTCCGCTGTCTCGTCCTTATCTTGGTGCAACCCAAGTCGTCCTCCTTCTTGATATAAGTTAACGATACAAATGTCTGCCTCGAGTGCAGGTACGGGGTCAGCTTCCAGCCGTTGTGCAATTTCTATGGCTTGTATAACAACCGTTAGGAATTCTCCAGGTATTTTCGGTGGTGTTGCTCCATCTTCTGCTCATTGCTCTTGGTAGATGCGGGTGTAAGGATTTCAATCCTTCCCCATGCACATCATTTTTAGTTTCATTCTCGCTCCACCGGGGTATTCTGGTGTGTAAAATCCTCCTGGTCTTGCTCCTAGGTCATTGCATCGTTGGATGATGGTGACTTGTGCTTCGGGTGTCAGGTATCCTTTTAATAATATCATACCTGGTCGGATAACCTGACACTGTTCGATGTTGTAGTGGTGTGTGGTGATGTCGGGCTCTTCAGGGTTTGGTTTTGTCAGTATAGGATAGCAGATATTGAAGATTCCTAAGTGGCGAGTTCCATTTTTATGAGTTCTAGTCTTTACTAGTCAATTAATGCTCTAGGTACACTATAACTCTGTGTTAATCACTCACACAAGTAATTTAAACAGTAGACATGCTCTCAAGGATTAAAGGTATATGATAGTACCTAAACTGGTCGTCGGACCAGTTCCATCTGAGCGGTCTATGATATGCAGGGTGGACTGTCTCTGCGGCGCACCTTTCTGAGCACCTCTAGGCCCCTGCCCCTGCTGGCCATACTGGTTCTGAGCATCACCAGTTGCTATCTCTTTGCCCTCTCACTGCTTGAACTCCTGGTTGTTGCCCTTCTTGGCCGGGCACTCATACGCATGGTGTCCCATCTTGCGGCAGCTAAAGCATCTGACCTCTCTTCCCTGGCAATCTGTGTTGGGGTGGTCATTCTTACAATACTTGCAACTGAAGGCACGACCGTCAGAGTTGCCCTTGCCTGAGCCAGATCCAGAACCTAAGCGTTGAGAGTTAGCAAGATTCGATATTCTAAGTTTATTTGCTTACACTTGTGGATTAACGGGAGTCTTACCCTTAGGTGGGTGAGATCTCAGTGGCTTTGCCGCTATCGGCGCGGTATAGCCAAGCTGCAAAGGCTCAGCTGCCTTGCTCTTCTCAGCATAGGCACCGCTCTCTCCGGAGGTAGTCTTTTAGGTTTGGGTCGGGTGGGAGTACTTCCCCTTCTTCTTTCCCCAGCCTTTGCCTTGGGTCTGCTCGCCAGAGCCAGTACCCTTGTTGTTGACCTTGCGCTTCTGCGCATTCTCCTTGTTCCTTAACTGGATGGTAATCTCAACTCTCGATCCGGCATGGTAAAACTCCTAATATTAGGACATTAGATGGGTTTCTCACATAATATGGCATTATTTATATTGACTACGACATAAGGGTTTCAAATCGATGTTAACCTGGAGAGAGGTAAACCGTGTATACCCCATGCCATACCGGAGGCGATGGCTCAGGCCACCATAGAAGCGGTCGACCAAAACCTGACCAGTATACCCGAGGTCGGGTAGCATTCGGAGGATAGAAGTAAAGGTGGTGTAGTACTCGTCGACGGTCATCTTATCTGTCATTCTCAAAGCATCAAGCTCCAGCCGCTTCTTTGTCTTTACATGTTCGGGATAGTACTTAGATCGAAGGAGGGCAGTGAAGGCGTTCCAATCGAATGCAGGGTCAGCGACGTGCTCGCCCTTGACTAGCTTCCACCAGTCCATAGTGGCACCCTTCAGATAATAGGCAGCTATTCTCACCCTCACTCCAACAGGAGTCTCGAGGGTCTCGAAGGCCGTCTCCATCTCGGAGATGTAAGCCTCGAGCTTAGCTGGGTCGCTTTCGCCCTTGAAGCTTGCAGGTCAAAGTTCTGCTATGGCCTTCACCCAATTTGTTTCTCGGGGTGGTGGGGGTGGGAGTGGATCAGCCTGAGTCTGCTGATTTTGCTGAGTCTGTTGTACCGCCGTGATAACCTGTGGTAGCATCTGCGCTACCGTGGCCGCAACGATCTCAGCTATCGTCTGTGGTTCAGGCTCACCAGAAGACTCTCCACGAGGTCGACCCCTACCGCGGCCTCTTCCTGACATCTGAACAAGTAAAGGTTTACATCAGGAGGTGTGACCAAATGGTCTTAAGCTTAAGCAGTGGTATCGTCTTTGCAGACGTTAAAGGATCTCCGTTATCATTAACGGTCATTCAAGGTTAGGTTTCTACTCCTCCGTTACTAAACGGGTTGAAATCCTAACTCGATAATCACTACACTCGGTATTTCTTTCTATCAGAGCGAGGCTTCGCTCTGATACCATTTGTAACAGCCCAGGGTCCCACATGTGTGATATGTCCGCTTTGGCACACCGGCCGCACGGATTTGCTCTTGGGTTTCACCCCAAAAGGCCTCACACAAGGGAGAGGTATCCATGCACCTATAAGGTACACTTCGTGCTCCTCCCCAATCGATGATGGGAAGTCCCATCTCCTCTTCCGTTCACGGGAGCCCGCGTCCTTGCTGGCACACCGATCTGGGTCCGGCTCTGATACCATTTTTGTAACACCCTAACTGCTAAATCTCTAATCATGGTCTAATCGTCACGTTAATAAGGCTAATCGCAGCGGAATTACTCTCGACTACGGAGGGTGATACAATACCGGCAGCCTTTCATATCTAACATTCCTAACTAAATACAGTCCCGTCTGATAAATAGAATACCATGACTTACATCATCATAATTTACAACACTTGATTCCGATTACTAAGAGTATACCTTACATTATCTCTCCAGTCTCACAAAAGAATATGAGTTTAGCATTCCACTCACCTTTCCAAGTTATCTACTCTCAAAATACAACGGGTGTACCACATAGTACACCGACTACGCTAGGGCTACAAGCCCGTGTACAACTCGGTACACCACCATTTACTATAAACTACCAAAAGTATGACACCCCTTTCCATCTCGACCAATCAACCGTCTCAGGTACCCGTAAGATTAAAAACATCGCCCCAAGAGGCTCAGCTAAAGCTGCATATGGTAATCACATACCCCGCGTGCTAACGGGGGTACGTCGACCACTTGGTTGTATACATGGAGCTCATTAACAATTGAGCAAGCATGCAAATATAAATAGCAATATAACCATGTAGAAACAATACCCGCACATAGAGTATATCACAATAATGGAAACAACACAAGTAGTCCACACATTGGTCATTGAGGCCTTGAGATTCTCTCCTCAAGATCTAGCCCCTTCACATGTTAGCCAATTTCCCATCCGGGTTAGACGGATGTTCTTAATCTTAGCTCATGTTCATATGTCTCGCACAAGGCATGATCCACACTTAACCATTATTTATCTCTTGAAATAATTTACAGTTAAGTCGGGTGACCTCCGGGCAGAAATGAGGCATGCTCACCACATCTCACCACCCGGCTTTAGGTTTGGCTTACTTCCCCGGGTTGCGACCATACGGTTTGGAACCATGGTGGGAAGGTTAGGCCAGAACTCGGTAAGCAATCTCTCTTGCTTCCTCATTCTCACCCGTGGCCGAAGCTATATCGGTCTCCTCTCAATCACAGTTACCCATTCTTAAGTTATGTAAGTCAGGGGGTTAGGGTGTTAGAGAGAACTTCTCAACACACAAGATTTATCTTTATTCAAACATTTCATGAATTATACAAACTTGTCTTACAAGCCATAGTTCAATCAAGTGCAAGGACAAGCACATGATATCAGGAAATGCGGTAAATCATATTCATGCATTTTATCTTGATTAGGTGATTGCAGGTAAACACACAAACCGGAGTAACCGGGTTAGAATACAGGGCATGAAAAAACCATACCGTTCACCGTCGTTGTTCGTTTGTCAACTCTCTCTCAGAGTCCGACTAATCGAATCCTATAACATACATTAGGTCGGGAGGTTAAATTTCCATAATTAACTTGACCCGTTACTTCTCCAACGTTTTCCCGTACTTTACTTACTTAGCCATTATATTCCAACTTAATTCATACAAGTTCTTACTTCACATTTTCTCTTAATCTTGTTTAAGCCCTTAATGACCCTCACATGACATTAATTAAGTCCTACTTAACTTATAATATCATTACCAATCAATTCCTTAGCTTAAAACCCACTTTATGAACTTATTTTCAAGTTTTTGGGTTGGTCCAGGACTTTGTCCGGGTCCTAAGTCCCGGACCAACCTTTGGTTCAACTGTCGGGTGATATTTACTCTTGGTCCGGGTCTTCATACAGGAGTCAAGTCTCGGACCATAATGAAGGAAAACTCTCGGCTGTTAAAAATGGGGTGGTCCAGGTCTTTAGCCAGGGGCTAAGTCCCGGACCAAAGAAGGAATTGAATTCTCGGCAAGTTTAACGTGGTGGTCCGGGATATGGGCATGGCCTTAAGTCCCTGACCTGTGAAACTGGGTACTCTCGGGGGTAATTTAAAGGTGGTCCGGGACATGGTCCTGGACCTAGGTCCCGGACCCTGTTGCAATTTTGACAGATTTGGCATTTCCAAATCTGTTCCAACACCATTCTTTCACCATTTAATTTTCCAATCTTTCCCACTTATAATCTACATGTTTTAGCATCTAATTACCCATCTAAACCACCTTAACCAATCACCAAGTTCACTCTTTAACTCTTGATTAATCCACTCATATTCCTCACTTAATTTCAAACAAGCAAATGCTAGTTTCAATTTCTGTTACCGTTTTAAATGTCCTCTTTACTACCATTCCAACTACCCTCATTAATGCACTCAAGTCCACACCTTTCTAGGTAAATTTTGACAGAACTTGCCTACTTCCTAAGCATTCTCCACACACTAAAAGCTCACCAAAAATCAGTTTTTCCATCCCTGTTATATAAGCATTCATTATATTACTGCAGCACATTAAATTCCCACCTTGTTCACATATATGTAACAGTTTACTCTCAAGACTTCTTCCCACACTTAAACAACATTTAAACAGCTCCATTGACAATCAAATTGTAGTATTTTAACTACACTAAAACCATATCATTCACACTACTTACAAAATCTGTTTTACAAGGTAATAAACCAACTCAAGATAAGCTCATTACCTTGCTAGTTTCGGTTTTCCTTTTTCCTTCTCTTCCTCCTCTTCTTGTTCACTTTTTCTCTTCTTATTCCCACACCAACAAAGGGTCTAGATTTCTATCTACAATCATATCCCCAAACACACATATCAAGCCCCTCACAAAACTAGTATTTCAAGAGCTGGT
This sequence comes from Limonium bicolor, assembly GCA_023374045.1. NCBI lineage: Eukaryota > Viridiplantae > Streptophyta > Magnoliopsida > Caryophyllales > Plumbaginaceae > Limonium > Limonium bicolor. The sequence goes on from CM041778.1 coordinate 47,499,837, forward strand.
TTTTAGGGTTTAACTTAGAGATTACCTTCAAGTGTCCAAATGGAGAGTTTTGGCAATCAAAATGATGAATTCCTAGCACTCCTCAAAGGCAAGAAGAACCGGCTGGACATGGAGAAAAATTCAACGTGGGCATTCTTGATTTTTTTACAAGAAAAAGCAAGGAAAGAAGAGCTTTTGACTTTCTTTTTACCTTAGAGTATCAAGAAGATGAAGGAGACCCAAAAACACTTCTTTAAGCTCCAAAATGACCTACTTCCATGGAGATGAAGATGGAGGTTTCGATCTTTTGAAGGGTGGAAAACGTAGCCCTTGACGATAGGAATTTAACGGTAGTATTTTTGTTTGATTTGGTGTTGATTTGAGCAAGTTGGAGAAGAAAGAAGATGGAGGCTGCTTACTCCCTTAAGAAATCGCCATTGTACAGAGGAAGAAGAAGAAGTTCAGTTTGGAGGGGGAAATAACCGTGAGTGAATTAGAGAATAGAGGGGAGAGAAGGTACATATCCCCCTTTACACTATTCACCTCTTACTTTATTACTTTTGTCCTTTTGTGCTTAAATAAAACTAACTAGTTAATGTGTGTGTACCAATTAAAAACCGGCCCCACATTAATAGTAATTACCCGGGTCGTTTTTCGTCTTTTCAAATTAAACGCGTTTTGTCTCCCAGTTTTGACACTATTCACTCCCGGGACCCGTTTCTGGAATTTTCCTGTTTAATTAATTTTAATTGCTCTAGACCCTCACTATGGTATATTTATAAATATTTAACCAACTATAATTATTACGAGTTTATTAAACCCGTTAAAATCTTGTTTTTCCCGGTTTCTCGAAAAACGCATTTTAAAGCTTGTTTGGATTTTTAACTCGTTTTCCGGATCCGTTTTCTCTGGGAATCATTCCCACATATTTATTTAGGCCTAATTAAGCTCTTAAATATTTAGTTAGCCTAATTAATCACTCTTTTTAAACCTGGGGTATTTCAGGACTGGATGTAGCAGTAATCCTTGCCTCCATCAGAGGAGTGTTCCTTAAGTATTTTGAATGATAAATTTTAGAAAGGAGAGTAGAAGGCTCTGTGAGGATGCGCCACAGATGCTTCGTAAGAAGCGCATGATTGAAACTCAAAAGGTCACGGAAACCCAAACCATCAGAACCCACATCCTTACACAAAGGAGATCACTTTGTCCAGTGAATGGTTGATTTTTGTAGAGATCCCCCCGCCAGAACTTGGTGATTAATTGTTGAATTTGCTTCAGAGTTGATCGAGGGAGAAAGATAACAGACATGACATATGTGGGTATTGCTTGAAGCACAAATTTGACTAAGGTAGTGCGGCCTGCTTGAGAAACTTTCTTCTACCAGCTTTAGGTTTTTTTTACCACTCTATAGTACTTGGGAGCCAGAGATAAAGTCCTAAATCATTGAACTGATGAGTGTTCAATAAGGTAGTAACTTCAGACTTCAGAGATGGTTGCATGCCCTTTGAGAGCATAACTGCTGACTTTGTAGTATTTATACATTGGCCAGAAGCGCATTTGAATTCACTCAAGATGGTCTGTAAAGCTTGTGCATTGTGGGAAGTTGCTTCCCCAAAGATGACATAGTCATCTGCAAAAAGCAGATTAGTTATACTAGAATCCAGCCCCTGAAACTTGTACCCTTGATAGATCCCAATGTCTGTGGCTAACTTGAGGGAAGAGGATAGAGTTTCCATACAAATGATAAAGAGAAAAGGGGATATGGGATCCCCTTGTCAAAGACCACGTTGAGGAGTGAAGTGAGTGCATGGATATCCATTAATAAGAACTGTTGTTTGGACTGATGCAAGACATTGACTAACTAAGGCAATCCAAGACTGATGGAATCCCATATTGGACAAAACATCTGTAACAAAAGACCAATCAATGCGATCAAAAAGCTTTTGACATATCAGCTTTGAAAGCAAAGTGATGTTTGAATTGTGCCTTTGAATTACGCATCATATGCAGAATCTCATGTGCAAGGAGAACCTGATCTGAAATAAGACAGTTATGCACAAATGCAGCCTGACTATCCGAGATTACAAGGGGCATAATATGAAAAATTCTATTGACCAAGACCTTTGAGATTACTCTGTAAATAGTGTTGCATAATGAGATTGGTCTGAAATCTTTGATTGAAGTAGCTCCTGGTTTCTTAGGGATAAGAACAATATGTGTTTTGTTGAGATCAAGGGGCATGACATTTGAGTTTAGAAAGCCAAGGGCAATTTGTAAAAAGTCTTCTTTGATAATAGGCCAATAGGTACGTAGGAACGTGCCATTTATATCGTCTGGTCCTGGAGCTTTTGCAGGGTTCAACTGGTTGTAAGTCGTTACCACTTCCTCACGAGTATAAGGTTCCCCCATTGTCCGTCGTGGATGATCTGGAACTCTGTCTGCAACACAAGCTAGGGGATGAGGATTAGGCTGAGGGTTTGTGGTCTTGAACAAGTCTTAAAAATACTTTCGCGCTACATATTCAATGCCTCCCCAAGAAGTCTGGGGTGAAAGACTATCTGATGATAAAGAATGTAAAGCATTTTGCCTCAACCGCTTCTTCTGCCTGGCAAAGAAGAAAGCTGTGTTGCGGTCGCTTGAAGAAAGCCAAACCCATCGAGAGCACTGTTGTAGTCTTATTTCCTCTTTGAGCAAAAGAGAATCCATTTTAGAATTTAGGTTTCCAGCGATCCAGATTGGATTGAGTAGGTGCACTCTGTCCCATAGTATCCAATTCTTCCTTTGTTTGCTGAAGCATTTTCTTTTCAATCCAATACTGTCTCTTGCCCCATTGTTAAAGTTCCTCGCCATATTGTTTGACCTTCTCACTATATCCCAAAGTAGAGGAATCCCACACTAATTGAACCATAGACTTGCACTGAGAATTCTGGGGCCAACCATTTTTAAATTTAAAAGGTTGTGGTCCCCGCCTGCGTGATGGGTAGAGAACAAGCTTAATTGGTTAATGGTCTGATTGACCCCAAGGTAAGTGAAAATTAGTAGCATCAGGAAACTATTGAAGCCAGAGATTGTTGCAAACAAATCAGTCCAACCTGCATTTGACATTGCAGTCTAGTTTTGCCTTGTTTGTGTAAGTAAATTTGGTCCCTCCGTAACCTAAGTCTTGAAGACTGTAATCAGATAGGCAATTATGGAACGCCTGCATGGCTCCTTTAGAACGTGACCCACACCCCTGATGCTCAATAGTACAAAGGATTTCATTGAAATCTCCCCCCCCCCCCCCTCAAGGACCCATAGACCCGACCATTGGACATTAAGATAGCGTAGCAAATTCCAAATTTTCCATTTATTTGCATGATCAGACCAACCATAAACACCAGATATACGCCATTGTAACCCCCTGGGTGCACCCACTAAGCAGTCTACATGGTGACTCGAAAGACTAAGAGGAGTTACATCAAAATTTGCATTCCAAAAAAACGCTAACCTAGCTTTCCTACCAATACTATCTCCTGCTATCCACTTGAAATTCTTAAAACAACTAGCTACAGAATGCATTTCAAAAGCTGATAACTTGGTTTCATCCAAGAAGACAAAAGACGGTGCTTCAGTACAAACTACTTCCCTAATCCAGCGAACTGAGGCGGCAGCACCGAGCCCACGAAAGTTCACAGCCAAGAAGGACATTATGATTGGAGACCCTGGGCTTCCCCCAGAGCCGCCTCTACAGAGTCAGCAGAAACATTTCCTTTTCATTTCTTTGTCACCTCATCCATGCTAGACAGTTCGTGGAGTTCAGATTCAGTAGAAGAGGACTAGACCACATCAAGCTTACGTTTACGGCCATAGGAGTGAGTTGGAGCCTGTGGTATCTCTCCTTCCTCTAACTCATATGGCTTATTGGTGGTGACCAGAGCAGGAACAACAATATCCATATTAGTAGCGTCGACTTGTGTAGGATCAACAGTTGTAGGAGCTTGGACCGGGGTCGGACGCGTTTGAGGAGAAACTTTAGTTGGAAAATCATGGCGAGGGCAAGCAGAACCTAAAGTACTAGCCTTAAGCCAAAGACCATAATTAAATTCTTCCATGGTAGCATTAGGATGATATGGACTGTCACGAACAATATGGCTGAAGTGGCCACACAGGAAGCAAAGGTTTGGTAAACGCTCATAGGTTAGGCGGAGGATTGTGGGCTTGTCGGCGATTGAAATGGTGACGAAGTGTAGCAAAGGATGAGTGATGTCTATGTTAATCTTCAGGCGCATGAAGGAGCCTGCTTAACGACGGTCAAACTCAACATAGTCCAGGAAGACTTCAATCTTGTCTCCAAACCGTTTCGCAAACAAAGGATTCCTAAACCAGTGGGGGACATCGTGAACACGTACCAAGAAAGGAGCCCAACGAAACTCAAGATCTTTTGGCGCCTTTGCTTTATCAAGGTGAGAGAGAACCAGGAGGCAACCATCGTAGGTCCAAGGGCCGCGTGATAGAGCGTCGAATAAGTGTTCTTTATCAGTGAGATGGAATAGAAATAGGCCACCGCCTAAGTTCCACACACAGAGCTCGAACTCACATTTCCATGCCTTAGAGATGGTGCATTCCAAAGCCTTCACGTCAACAGAACGGATCATAAAGAGCTTGCCCAGCAGGCTGCAATTGAAGTTGACCCCTGAGGAAGCTTGGAGTAGGTCATCAACATCCAGAGATGCTTCTTCCTAGCAGTAAGAGCGAGACCCACGCATTAGTGGTGAGAACATCAAAAGGGACAGATGGGCATGCCATGTTTTGTAGCTTGAGATATGGAAGACGGATGAGAGAAGTAAAGAAGAATACGGCTGAAAAAAACCCACAGAGCGCAAGAGTAAGGCGGTGAGAGTAATGTGATGGGAAGAACTAAAAAGTCTTGAACTAGTAATTTTAACGAAGCTTTGGGAGGTGAAAAGATACGCCATGCAAAACTAGGGTTATAGGTAATGATGAGTTGCTTGAAGTAGATCGATACTTGTTGATGACAGAAGAGGGAAACGTGTGTAAGTAATCACAATCTATTGATAGACAGTGAACTAAGGGCATCCACAGTGGTGTGGATTCCACTCTGTTAAATAAATAAAAAAATTGCTGCAGTGGTGTGGAATCCACACCGATTCTCTCTCATCATTGCTTATTTAAGCAACGCTCTCCAAATTAATCATATTGGTTATACGTTGTAACATCAGCATAAATAAATAAAAGTAATAATATCTTCCTAAAGTAAAAATTATGAATATATCCTAAAAGAGCGGATGAATTGGACGGCGTGCATGCTCAAGGAGGTTAGGCTGGCTGGAAGAGCCCACTTAGGCAGGAAAACTTTGTGTGTCCCGGCTTGTAGTGAATTGTTGAAGATGTTACTATTTCAAATCTAATATATTAGGGATATAAGAAGTGTTTTAAAATAGTTTTAGAATGATGCTGTAATGTAAGCGCTTACGTATGATGACACTGGATCTCATCTTATCTAATGAACAGGGCGCCTCCGCTCGTCAACTACATCACCAACCCCGGCATTTTTTCTGCCACCTACGACCTACCTTCTCTCTCGGCTTTGCTCCCCTCTCCCTTTTCTCCACTACCCCTGCAACACCCAGCACTGCAGTGTAACACTTTGAAGTGCAGAGTCCTCTGCTAATTTACTCGCCTACTTTTAATCAGGTCGCATCACGAAAGAAAGAAATATGGCGCAAGTGAGGAGGATGAAGCTGGGATCTCAAGGACTAGAGGTTTCAGCACAAGGGCTTGGTTGTATGGGTATGTCCGCGTTCTACGGCCCACCCAAGCCCGAAGAGGAGATGATAGCCGTCATCCACCACGCTATCAACTCCGGCATTACTTTACTCGACACCTCTGACATATATGGTCCGCACACCAACGAAATACTTCTTGGCAAGGTGAACTTCGTTTTAGCTTCTCATATAGCTGCTATCTACTTTTCAATTCTTTGCGTGGGTTCAGAGCAGTTTCAACTGAAGGCGATATGTTTAACCTGAATTGCGAAATTTATGATGCGTGGTGTGGAAATTTCGAGCAAATATTACCCGGCTGTCTATAAATACTAAACTATTCGGTGCTGATTATGATCAAAGAACCAATCAATTCATATTCTGATGTAGTTTGCTGAGTGAATTACTTAATACTATCTTACCTGGATCTCTCATGGTGAGTGGTACTGATGAGTGACGAATATGCAGGCTCTCAAGAATGGGATGAGACAGAAAGTGCAGCTTGCATCGAAATTTGGGATCATATTGGTCGATGGAAAAAGAGAAGTCAGAGGTGACCCTGCTTATGTCAGGGAAGCTTGTGAGGCCAGCTTGAAACGGCTTGATGTTGATTGCATTGATCTCTATTACGCGCACAGGATAGACACTAGAGTACCCATTGAAGTCACGGTTTGTCCACTGACTCCAGTCCCAGTTTGTCACTATGCTTAATATGTTTGGCATCTGTTTTCTATCAACCCCATATGTTCAAACATGGTCCCCTATGTTGGGAAGCTTGATATAAGTAGAGCTGACAAACGTAAACGAGGATGGGATGACATTTACAATAAAAACCCGTTCAAGAAAGTGAGAGTACTACAACTTCTCTTCCCGTACTGAAACTACGGAGGATCTCACTCTCACAAATATTGTGGAAACACCTTTAAACCAAACAAGGAATTTCACTGCCGTAAGCTGTACTGTTGATTTATCTCCCTACCTCTCTCATTTTTACAGTTCCATAATGTTGTTGCTTTGTTGTACATCTGTTTGTAGTTACCACTCTTCTACTTATAGGCGGTGTCAAACCCACCTTTTCGATGTGCAAACAATGCCACGCATTACTTCTCTGACTATTGCACCAGTTGCTAAAACATCTAACAAAATGCTTTATTTTTACCAGAATAGGTGTGGACTCTCAACATAGAAGAAAAGCAGCCACCCTATTGGTCTCCCTCTCTGGTTACTTGAGGTTTCACTACTCCAACTCCATGGCAGTATCTTTTGAACTTCTCATGCCAAACCAGTTTTCACTAATGCGAAGCATTTGCCAGATAAATTGGCTTCTTCTCAGTCGCACCCGGATCCAATGGTACTTAATGTTGTTAGGTTTCATTTAAGAATGAAAGGTAGGATTCCTGATCAAGGGTTAGTAGTAGTAGTACTTTGATTAGCATTTCGACAATCTTAGTATTTTTGCTCAACACCAAGTTCAAGCAAGAAGCCTTGCATCCACCACATCTCCGCGCATTCTTTGGTAGTAATATACTCTACTCTAGTGGCTGCCTAGACCTTGATTTCCATGAGCAGCTCCCCCTGAAAAAATAATTAGAGAACCCAAGATTGACTTTTTAGAGTCAAAATCACCTTCAAGATCTGCTTTTCAGTATTCTTCTTCCACATTCTCTTCGAAACACAAACATATTTTGGTAATGCGTCTGACATATCCAACTAAATATCCACTCATTGTACTCCCGTGCTCCTGGTCGGGATTCAATATGAATTAGCTAACAACTCATATTGCATGAGCTATGTCGTTCTCTATGCTCACCACTGCATGCATAATGCTATTGTTTTTGTTGGGCATGAAAAAGGAACCTTATTCCTATCGACATGGTTACCTTTCCCTGCCTTCAAGTCAACTCGAAAGGCCAAGTTTACAGTGTGCTCAAGAGTTTGGCTTTCCCCATCTTGGATATCTCTAGAACTGCTCTTAAGATAGTCACAATAACTTCTCCGTTCTATCATCAGTGAGAATCTTGCTAGGATCTACTTTGTGGTCTCAAATCTTTCATAGCTAGAACTACCCCAAAGGAGAATAAGTCAGTAGGAATGACCAAACCATCATACATGGACGCAGTGATTGATGGTCTGAGAGCTGTGGACAATGTTGATGTTGATTTTCCATTTAGTAATGCTGGGTTGATGAGGAAATCGGATTCTGTTGTTATAACTAACAATTGCACGAACACTAGGAAAAAGATTTTCGTGCGACTACTTAGTATCGATAGGCGAGAATCAACAGCATCTGCTATGGAAACTGTATGTATGATGACAATTACCCCTCAAAAAAAAAAAAAACTAGGATTTCCTAAGCATCTTCGTCAAACAGTTATCTTGTTTGTATTATGATCAATCATAACCTTATTATCCACATAATGAAGTAGAATAATACAGTTATCAGTTGAACGTCTTTTTGAACCTTATTGATTAGTGATTGTCCTGTTGCTTAGGACAATATCCGATTCACCACACCAAGAGACGTCTAACATTCTATTGTTTTTGTAGATGGGAGAGCTGAAAAAACTAGTGGAAGAGGGTAAGATCAAATACATTGGCCTCTCAGAAGCATCTGCATCCACCATAAGGAGGGCACATGCTGTTCACCCTATAACAGCTGTGCAGTTAGAGTGGTCGTTGTGGACGAGAGATTGTGAGGAAGAATTAATATCTACTTGCAGGTAAAAGATATGTTCAGAGAACTGGACTCAGTTTTAGGCTATTGATTGATATTGATTCAAGTCTAAAATCTCTGTGTTCTACTTATTTCTTTGAATGGTAACCAGGGAACTTGGCATTGGCATCGTTGCATATAGCCCCCTAGGAAGGGGATTTCTTTCATGTGGACCCTCTATGGTTCAAAACCTTTCAAAGGATGACTACCGCCAGGTTTGTGCTATTTAGCCGTATTGCAAATGACCTCTAGACCATAAGGTGTGAATAGCTCTACTGGCAATATAAAATATAAAGGATGCATGCGGTGGATGACTCTTCAAAAAGAATTATCGCTCAGGTCGCTTTATCATTCAAATTTTATTCTAAAATATAAGTATTTTATGCAAAACCTAACTATTATTCAGATAGAAAGATTAAAAGTAGGGTACACGCTTTACTTTTTCTAGTAAGTGTGAAAATTTCTAAAACAACTTATATTTTGTAATGGATGGAGTAGCATATGTTATAGCCTTTGCGGTGCTTGTGCTAACAGTTTGATCCTGTTTCTGAACATTCTATGCAGTCCATGCCAAGGTTTCAGCCTGGGAACATTGAGCACAATAAGCGCATTTTTGACAGAGTGAGCGAGATAGCCAGTGGTAAGGGTTGCACCCCTGCACAGCTGGCCCTTGCGTGGGTCCATCACCAGGGTGATGACGTGTGTCCTATCCCAGGGACCACAAAGATTGAGAACCTGAACCAGAATATAGAAGCCTTGTCTGTGAAACTGAGCCCTGAAGAGATAGCTGAACTGGAGTCCCTTGCAAAGGAAGGCGAGGGTGTGAAAGGTGATAGGTATGGGGGCGCAGCTTCAACATGGAAGAACTCTGAGACTCCACCATTATCGTCCTGGAAATCTGAGTAAGGACAACGAGCTGGACTAATTTCTTCTTGGGGATTTACGCTCTGATATATGTTGAGTGAAAATCAACAGTCTAATTGTATGTTGTATCTTATAATTGAAGTGCGTAGTCTGCTGTTGTATATGACCTGAGCTGTATATCTGATTCAGCCTGGTGCATAAGTGCCTCTCCTTGCATTTCTTGTATTAGTAGGCTCCCCAATAAAAATAAAGCAGTTGTTTGGCTTTCTGGTACACAATGTCTTAGAATTTCTTGGATGGTGAGATTTCATCCTTTATTCAGTCCACCATTGCTGCTAGGTGCAGACAGGTGCTATATGAAGAGCATTGCTTCATCGCCAATGAACATTGATGTTGACAAGGCTACTTGACGTAATTAATTTGAGGCAAAAAATCTATGCTGAATATAATTGGTTAGATATTGGGTACATCTCAGCTAATTTAGAATTTTATAAATACACAGATATTGGATACAAAATCACAAGAAGCAAAAGGTTAGTTAACAATTATTGTCAGATATTTATAATTTAAAGAAGTTAATAAGAAAATGGAAAAGGTCCTAAATTATAAAATGTAAGTCAATTAAAAAAATCATTGTTTTCCTTATTCTATCATTGTTTTTAACAACTAGGAATCCAGTTTGAAGCGCCTGCATATTTAGACTTACCCAGCATACTCACATATCTATAAATCGCATGAAAAAATTGAATTCTAGGACAATAGATTCCAATAAATCTAGCATTCTCAATTTCAACACATGTCAATATAATATCAATTCATACGTATTAGTATCTAATGATTATGAAATCAATATATATATATATATATACAATCAGTGAAGTATGATATAAAATTAGTACCTACTAGATGTAAAATTAGTATAATAACATGGGTGTGAAATCAATAGAAAGTTATATTATAGATATGCACACTTGTTGTATGTCTTCTTAGATTTTATGTATAAGACAAGGTGACACTAAAAAAACCTCGAGTTCACAACATGCTATGATTTTGAAACATTACCGTGAGACAGCATCAAAAAAGTTCACAAGATGTTTCAAGTGACTTCTAAAATGACCATTTTATTCCCTATCTATTGATAGATAAACCATTACTATTTCACAAAGTATAATTCTGTGGTAGAAATATTCAACTTAAAAAAGCTAAAATTGCTTAATCCAAATGTAAACTAATGTATTTATCTATTTTGTCATCATTTGTCTTCCTTCATAGAGAGCTTACAGTTTAGGGGTATATTATTTGTTTGTAAATTTAGAAGATAGAGATCTCTTGTATCTTACAACCCTAATGCAAGGTTACAAGTGAACACACTATATGAACAGAAGGATGAATTTCCTGATGAAAGACAAGTGTCTCTTTGTACTAGGGGCGGATGCAAAGGAGATCACGTGGGGTCACGTAACCCCACGTTTTTCAAAGAATGTAGAGATTGCTATATGTATAATAATTAGATTTTGTATGTATATAGTATAATGACCCTATATATTAGATAGTTGTTGATGGTATAGTGGTAAGGGATAAAAATATTAAGTGAGTTATTTTGAGTTCAAATCCAACTATGATCAATTATGTTATAATTTTTTTTTCTTCGAAGAATAGTGACCCCATATAATTTACATTCTGGCTCCGCCCCTACTAACCAGAATAATTTTTTCTATTAAATATCTAAACGGAAGTAATGTTGACCTTATATAAGGTTTTACTTTAAAAAAATTATGATATAAGCACCACCACCATTAACAATAAATTGAACTATTTTTTGTTCTTTTTTTCTACTTAGTAATAGTGTGCCTCTTTCTTAAAATTCACTTATGTAACTTATAGTATATCACTCAACAAAACTTCTACAAAATTCTGATAGTTAAGAATGTGATTATTTTATAATATATACATATACAATTTTAAGGTATTAATAACAAATACAAATATTATGTACAAAGTGGAACATATTTAATACTTGTAAATATTTATTATAAATTTTTTGTTATTTAATTATATAATATTTCATCCGTACAGATTCCTCATTTTATCCGTAGTGATACTTCCGTATCACGTACTCCCAGTAGTCCTACTGAATTTCCATACCGTTTTTCACAACCTTGGTACTAACCCAAGTGATAGGAAGGGCAGTAGAGTTGTGACGTTGAAATAGACTACAAGCAAGGACAGCACCTAAAGAAACCAAATCATGAACCCACCTTCCTGAATAAGGGACTATAGAGGGAACCGGACAGGAAGATCTGATATGAAGAGAAGAGAGGCCAGTGCAAGGTCCAAAGCAAGGATGCAACCTTCCATTATTATTTCTCATAATATCTAACTGTCGAAGCATGTTGCTTCACCTTGCCTTTATATGGCTATAAACTAAATGCTTCAATCTTACCTTTATAATCATGTAAAATAAGTAGAATAATTGCAGAACAGCCATTGAGAGTCAAATTCCAATTGGCCTTGGACACACCCATTGAAAAGGATGGTTTCCATTTTAATCTTCTTCCAAAGATGGATAACCGCATCCCAAACTTTGAGTGTGCCCTTATACACTGCATAATCACTCTCCATCCCCGATGTGAGGATAAATTATCAGGCTTATAGAAGCAAAAATGTGAAAACAATATTAGTTTAGGGTTGGAGATTGCGAGTTTATGCTGCTACAGTGCGAAATTAGTCAGACAAATACTTAAGATTCTCATGATCACTCCATATAAATCGATACAAATGAGACTAGGATGCAAATGTAGTTGTGGGTGAGGATTTGGTTTCGTTTAATCGCAAAAAAAGTAATTTTTCCAATCCAAAAACACACATCATTTGGCTAGAATTATTAAGTGAGTTAACAGGGAACAGAGGTAGAATGAGCGCAAATGGTACATGTATCTGACTTGTCTGATAGCAGAGATCAACGGGATGAGAAAGGAATGATGATTTAGCTAACAAACCATACATGACCTTAATGCTAGTCATTGGGTCTTTAATTTCTTGAATCACTAGGGCGTCACTTATTTAAAAAATAACCCCTTTAAAAACGGACTCATAGATGTTAACTCGAACTCCCAAGTGATATGAATACAAATGTGGATGCTCAATGATGGTGATACTGATGATATGGAACGCTACATTAGCTTTACATCAACGTGACATTTCCATGCGTAGTGTTATAACGGTTCTTAGTATTTGGACACTACAACAAGATATAATTGGAGTTAGTCTAGGTTTAATTTAAGCTGTGAGATAAGAGAGAGTTTAATGTGAAAATATATACTGATAATAATATCTTATGAAGGAAAAAATTAGCACATTTGAGATGTAAGTTCTATAGTTTTAGTGGAATCAACATCAAAGTATAAGGAAAAACAAACATAACATCAACGTAACAAGAAGTAAGCTGGATCATCTGCCTTAGTAAAGTATCGAGACCCATTTCCTAACAAGTCCGATCAGACTAGGCTAGGTTCAATCGCCAATAGACTATTGATGGGCTCAAAGCCCAACTTTTCAGATTACAAAAGGCCTTCATTTGTACAGATAATTGATGACCTCCTCGCCACCATAAAAATAGAACAAACTGATAGTCGTAAATTGGTAATAGCTCCCCTAATAAAAATGAAACGGTTAAGTTAGACCTAAACAGCAGTTCCTTGGTCAACAAGCCAACATAATCAATTGGTGCGGTTGGTGCCCCTCGGTTCACCGAGAAAGAAGTTTCGTGAGCGATAATGGCGACTTCAGGAGCAGCAGCTTCGCGTTGTATCCATCTTCTTCCTAACAGCCCCACCACCACCGCCTTGGCGATAGCATCAGCACCGGCAGCTTCACGTTATATCCATCTCCTACATAACAGACCCGCCGCCGTCTCCTCGTCACCAGCTACTCTACGCTCAACCGGATTGTTTCTTCCTCATCGCACCCCACTATCATCACCCTTATCGCTCCTATCCAATCCCCCAAACCATACCTCGTCAAAATCAATGCTACTTCTGATTTTGGGTTTCCAATCCCGCTTCCCAACAACTTGCTCTCCGACTCGACTCGCACCATATCGTCCATCTTCGCCTCTGCCCTCGTCTTCTCAAAGGTTATACTCGAAGCAGTCGAATCAATTTCGCTCAAAATTTTCTCGGCAGCCCCCAAACCTACCCCTGAACAACTTTCCCAAATTCGTGCACTGAAGGATTCCATGTTATGCTCTGTTCATCAGTTGTTTTTCACAGGGATAAGCAGTAACAATGGACGCGGTCGCGCGCGGCGACAGGCGTTGAACACACCCATGACAGTGATGGCAGGTGCTGTGGTGAAGTGGGTGGACTTCTACACAGTGATACTGGTGGTAAGGATTTTGCTGAATTGGATCCCCAATGTCCCCTGGGATAAGCAACCGTTTTCTATAATCAGGGATTTGTCTGACCCCTACTTCAATTTGTTCCGAGGGGTAATCCCGCCGGTGTTCAATGTGGATATCAGCGTGCAGTATGCGTTTCTGGTGTTGGAAATCATCAGAGCCATTCTTGCCAGCATGGGTTGAGTTGAGGTTTGTGTGATGATCTGTGATGAGTCGATTGTGCGGAGCATCAGGGATCCAAGGTAGATTTCAAGAACTAGAAAATCATGTATTTATAACAGGAGTATTAATTTAGCATTCACATTATGTAGATTTCATATTCTTTATTATACGACAACCATGTGCCGTATGTTACATCTATATTTACTTCTATATTTAGTCATTCATATGCAACTCTCGTATAACTGCTCATTTCACATCATAACAACTTTTAGGGAAAATTATATCCCACCCATGTGGTTTGACGTATTTTCACGATTCACCCACATGGTTTACATAATTATTTTCCCCACCCATGAACTTTCCTCCGTTTTATATCTGTCAACAATTTTACTATTTCTGTCATCTTTGACCACGTGTCCTTTGTGATTTGTGTACCTTAAGTGAGTCTCATAACCGGAATTAACCAAAAAAAATTCACTCAACTACCCCGTTTCCCATCCCCTCTCTTTTCTATCTTCTACGTTGTCAGTACCAAATTAGCGGAGAAACCCTAAGGATTTAATCTTCCAATCTCCTATCCTGTCAGATCTCTCCTGAATCCAAATTTAAAACACAAAGCCCTGAAAGAATTAAATCCGTATGAATTATCGACTTTGTGCTCCATGAAAGATGACGAGGGGATTCAGTCTCATCCTACGCCACCGGTGGAAGGAGACAACGGCAACAACAATGACGGCGATGAGTATGACAAAGAGTCCTCATCCTTCTCTTCCTCCCTCCGTTCCCACGGCTGGATCACCGTCGTGTCATCTATTTCTCAGCCGCCACAGTGAACTGCTTCTATCCCCGCTCATTATTCCATCCGCGAGGCTAATCACTCCACCTTCTCATAGCTCATTCACCCTTGCTCTCCCAATTCAGAACCCCGAACCAACTCACTCTATTGGAAAAACCACCAACACGACGCCGGTGGATCTAGCGGTGGGAGAGAGGACTATTGGAGTGAAGGAGCAACAGAGGTTATGAAAGAAGCGTGGGGCGAGAGGTTTATGCAATTAAGCAGAGGAAATCTAAAACAGAAACATTATCAAGAAGTGGCTGAGATAGTTAGCGCAAGAGACGGACACTATAGGTACCCAGAAACCGACACCAGTGCAAGAACCACATCGACACCATAAAAAAGTACAAGTCAGACAAGGTAGTAATTGACAGCCTCATCGCCCTCCCCGTCTCACCTACGATTACTCCTCTCAGGAAGTAGAGAGTTGTCATTGGAATCCATGTCGGCAGGCCAATCCACCACCACCATCTAATATCGTGCCGAAGTATAAACAAATTTCTTCGTTCTCTTCTCCAGACGACTACAATTAGAGGAACATCAATTGCGTGGGGTTATTTCTGAACCACGAGGGTTAGTGTGGCGGTTGAGGGAGGATTTTTTTTAAAGAAAATTACTGACAGTCCCCTTGAGGTTTCGGGTAATTACAATTTACCCCCTTGACGTTCTCATAATTACTTTCAACCACCTCGAGTTATCAGTTTCTTGACTTCTTGCCCCCAAATGATAACCGAGACATTTAAGATTTGCTGACATGTAATCACTTTTTAATAAAGACAATTAAATTACTCCAGTCAAATTACATCAACACCCCTGGATCCATTTCGCGCGCTCCATCCTCCTATATTTATCTCTTTCTAAAGTCTATACGTTCTCCCTCTCTCTTAAAATAAATCTATCCAAATCTCATTCTCTCTTCCCCTCAGAAAACCCTAGCTGCTTTGGGCTGCTCGAGTCGCGTCGCGCCTCGCTGCACATAACAAGGGGGACAGATAGATAGCGAAGGAGGAAACAGAGATTGTCAAACTGCACAATGGCGACCGAATTGTCTCAGATGGACCAAGCTCGGATCGCCGCGGTGCTATCCGCTGACGATAACTCCCACTTCGAGGCCCTTATCTCCTCCCTGATGTCGGCTGACAACTCACAGCGTTCACGTCTTCAATCTCCGCAAGCAGCTCACTCGTGACGATTCGTCCCTTATCTGGCCTCAACTTGCCGCCGCAACTCAGGCCACAATTAAATCTATTCTTTTATCTTCTCTCGTTGACTCGTCCAACAGTAACAACAAATCATTGTCGAAGAAGCTCTGCGACACCGTCGCTGAACTTGCTGCCGGATTACTCCCAGAAAATCAATGGCCGGAACTCCTGCCATTCATGACCCAGTGCGTGACCTCTGAGAATCCACATCTACGTGAATCCGCACTGTTAATTTTTGGTCACTTGGCTGAGTACATAGGCGAGACACTGATCCCTCTCCTTGACACCTTACACGCCGTGTTCTCCCAGTGTCTCAGCACTGGATCAGGACCTGATGTTCGTGTAGCCGCTCTGGTGCGGCTATCAACTTTATTCAGTGTTTGGAGAGCACAGCTGATAGGGATAAATTCCAGAACTTGCTGCCTCAGATGATGCAGACGCTGATGGAGGCCTTGAATTCCGGGCAGGAGGCAACTGCTCAGGAGTCCTTGGAATTGCTTATAGATTTAGCGGAGTCAGAACCAAGGTTCCTAAGGCGCCAGCTCACCGATGTGGTAGGGTCCATGTTGCAGATTGCTGAGGCTGACTCTCTTAAAGAAGGTACCAGGCATCTAGCAATTGAATTCGTGATAACCTTGGCTGAGGCAAGAGAGGGCTCCGGGAATGATGAGAAAGCTGCCCCAGTTTGTTCACAGACTGTTTGGTGTTTTGATGAAGATGTTGCTTGACATTGAGGATGATCCTGCATGACACACTGCTGATTCTGAGGAAGAAGATGCAGGAGAGTCGACCAATTACAGTGTCGCTCAGGAATTAATTAAGTTGAGTGGAGTAATTTAATTGTCTTTATTAAAAAGAGATTACACGTCAGCAAATCTTAAACGATTTGGGGGCAAGAAGTCAAGAACTGATAACTCGAGGTGGTTGAAAGTAATTATGAGAACGTCAAGGGGGTAAATTGTAATTACCCGAAACCTCAAGGGGACTGTCAGTAATTTTCTCTTTTTTTTATTAATTCTGGTTTTGAGCCTCACCGGAGGCAAACTAACCACGAAGTGACATGTGGACAGGAATGGACGGAAATAGCTAATATGTTGACGGATATAAACCGTTGTAAAAGTTTGGGTGGGGAAAGTAATTATGCAAACCACGTAGGTGGATTATGAAAATACGTCAAACTACATGGGTGGTGGTTGTAATTTTCCCTAACTTTTATTATGTCTACATCAATATAGTAATAGTACTGTAACAGACCCGGAAAATAGATCCAAATATTATAGTGCTTTTAGTTACTTTGGCCCGTCTATGGTGTCTCTGGTACATACTAATATCGTAACAGGTACATAAATACCCTCCAACCTAGGTTACAGTAACATAACATTCTTACAAGCAATAATACAAAGCAAGAATATTCCCCTACAAATTTTCGTTCTTCTATGATATCAAAGCACAGTCTCTGCCACCATTCTTCCACTCAATTCGGAATTTGCTTTTGATCAATTGTAGAACAATTGTGTAGACAATTTTAAAGTATGGGAAAGTATCATCTAGTCATCTTTTAATTTACGCACGGAACAAAAAATGTCCTGAGGAATATGTTGATGGCAACCTGAATTCAATTATGATGACATTAGTGACAAAGGTCGTGCACCAAACAGTGGTGGAAGGTAGCCAGTCTCAGAGTATGTGACAAATGGGATCCCCAACCGTCAGTAACATATTTTGGGTTTTACTCAAATTTCTTTCTTTTGAAGGATTTGGGAAGCTCTAAAGATTCTTCTGTTTTCAAATAAAAATGTACTCTATGCATTAGCATACAGTCTCTTTAGGGCATCCACAATAAAAAAAGTGGATTCCACCCACCAAAAATATTTTTATTATCTCCTCCTCAAATCTCTCTTCTTTATCTAGGTTCTCTAAAAGAGGGTGTCTTAGTTAAGAACCCCTCTCACATCTTCTCTCCTCTAGCTCATCATTTTCTTTTTTCTTTTTAACATTATAGGTGGAATCCACACCATTGGGATGCCCTTAGATACATGATACCAAGGACTAGGCCATCTTTTTACAGATATTACTAGACATGTTACAGCTACTTATCATCTATCAGTGATTAAGTAGAGTTTTACAATGTGTGTCGTCTATGGGATAAACACTTCATTTTTAAATTCTCTTTTCTACATTTGAAAGAGTATTTGATACACTATTCCTATATCTTGTGGAGATGCTTACCTACCATCAATGGATGGTTGCATGTATATCCTACTACTTATCAAATATGGCGTGTCCTGGCTACAGGTGGATGTATGGTTTTATTGGGTCTCACATGTCACATATGAGCTTAAAAAACTTTAAATTTGATATTGGACCCAAAATATAACACTTTTAGCATCGTCCATGTAAGTTTTCATCAATTTTGGACAACATTTAAGCATGTTTAAAGTTGAATTATAAAAACCAACAGGGGATATTTGTAAATTACGAAATAAAAAAGGGATATATTGTGAATTTTCCTTTTTTATTTTATTAATTTATGTGGTATTATAAATAATATATTATAATTAGTATTATTAATGTGGTTTTTTTTAATTTGGCTAAAGAAGTAGTACTATTTTTAATAAATTATTTGAAGCATTGTGTAATTTGTAACAAATAAAGTAAGTAAAAAAATGTTTTTTAAATAATAGTCACAATAATTGCACTATGGAAGAGAAAGAAACGAAGTGAAACGCGAAAACAAAAAAGTAGCATTTGATGTCGTCATTTATGCTGACATATATGTTTTTTTAACCGAAACAAAAACAATAAAATAGTTCAAAACAGCATATGCTGGTACATTTATGCTGACCATTTATGCTGGAATTTTTTTAACCGAACACTCCCTTAGTAGTTTTTAAGGAGTTGACTCTTTTATGGCTCATACCTCTATCACATTCAACTATTGGACTGGACATATGCTTTGAATCCTTAGTTTTTTATGAATGTGATGAAACCAAGTTTGGGCCAAAGGGATGTACGGGATAAAGAGCCGTTTGGGTTACCTAAAGAATAACTAAAGAGCCGTTTGGGCCAAAGGGATGTATGGGATAATGAGCAACTAGCTCGTTCATTAATTGAAATATTCTTCTAAGCAACTTTAGTAGATAGGTCATGAGTTTACTTGACTTGGCAAAACATTGCTCTGATCTATATGTGAAGGATTCTTCCTGATTTCTATGTCATCCTTTTAGTGTCTTCTATCCCATGTTGTAATCTATTGTGACTATCCATTGTCAATATATATGAGTAGTTTGGGTGTGTGGATTATTTAAGTTTTTACTCTTGAGTACCCCTGTCAAAGTTCTAGCTTTTTAACCTCTTTATCAGAAGCTCATGTACATAAACTTTGATTATTTGAAACTCAGCGCTTGGATGCAACTATTAATTGAATATTAACCCTACTATGCTCACTTGTTTGCAAGAAAAACTGAAGAAAGTTTTTTAGATCCATAGAGCAAATAAGCTTGAACTCAGGTGAGATAGAAGACTCGCAAACTAAATCATAAAAAGCAAAAAAGGAAAGAAAGATACCATAAACGAATGATTAGTGTTAGGGTGTCCATTAGGTTCGGTTAATTCGGTTTTGACCGAAAACCGAAATTTTTTCGGTTTTTGTTAACCGAAATTTTTAACCGTATTGTATATTTCGGTTATACGGTGTAACCGAATAGTAATTCGGTTCGGTTATCGGTTTTGACACAAACCACTATTCGGTTAACCGTTAACCGAAATTTAAGTATATGAGTAAACACCCGGTATTAGTTTAGGGTTACTAGATTCTCTATCTCTTCACTCCCACAGCCGCACTGCACAGTATTAATTCACTCCGTCGCCTCTCCTCCAGTCTTCCTCCCCACCCCGATTTCCCTCAAATTCATCGCCTTCTCAAGTTCTCTCCAGTCTCCACTTCTAGTTCTTCATCTCCAGGCCATCTCCAGTCACCACCTTCTCCGTTTTCCAATTTCTTCATCGCCTTCATTCTTCATCGCCTTCTCCGGTCTTCACTCCAGTACGTGCTCATTGTCTATCGTTCATTGAACTCATAACACCGGTGGCTGTTGCAACCACCTCGGAACTCATAACACCGAATTCATCACCTTCTCAAACACCGAACTCATCGCCTTCTCAGTCTCCACTCCAGTTCGTGCTCTTGTTTATCAAGGTATTATTGTTCTAAAAATGAATTCATGTACCATCCTGCATCTAGTGTCTATTTCTCCATCTTTATAAAATAACTGCATTGAACTATTGAGATGGTTGAAAAAGGGGATTGTGCATCGACCAGAACAAATTTAGGTTTGCTCGTTCGTGTTAGTCTTCTTTCGTTTGAATTCTGGAATTAGTGTTTGTTTGATGGAGCAACGCATCATCCTGTGATTGCTCTACCTGTGTATGCTCGGTTAATTCATTTTGCTCAATCTATTGAAGGTGAATAATTAAGTTTCATTGTATATATGACAGTTCTGTTGCCTCCGTTGTCTAGTGGTTGACACCACAATCTTCTCTCCTTCCCACGAACTGGTATACAGATTTTCTGAATAGAAATAGATGAGTTCCTCGACCCGCTCTCTAAGTTGCATTCTGTCATTTCCAATTGCTCTGATTTACTCTAGATTTGTATTTGATTTTTGTAATTTGGTATTCCGTAAACGTGAATCTGTTTATCCCCTCTACGCATACTTGTTATTTTTTTATAAGAAAACAAAGGCATACTGAATCATCCTAGTAATTGATATATAGGAACTGGTAAGCATCCTTGTTATCCCCTATGTACGAACTGGTAACTTAATGGCTAGGATTGATTACGGCTACACTGAAAAATATAAACCCTGATATCATGGCTAGGATCGTGAGCCCCAGATTGATGATTGGTCTGCAACTACTACAATATCTGTTTGAAAACTTGGGTATGTATGTACGTACCTTCTTATGCATAATTTGATCGATGCTTTTGAGTGTGGAAAGTAAGTAGCTAGGAACTAATTAAGCATAACTTGCTCTTGTGGAGAAGATGTGTTTAGTAGATATGCTTTGGAGGACTGTAGCTAGTTTGAAAAAGTAATTTCTGTCAAGTGGTTCAGTACACGCATATGCTTTGGAGGACTGTAGCGTTTGATGGAAAAAAGTTTTTTTGGACAGATGTCCATATTGTGCGCACAAATCTTTCACCTATATATTATATAGCTAGTTTGATGCGGTTAAAGTATGCAACACTTAGTAATAATTTTGAAAAAAATTTCATTGTTCAACTGATCGTACAGCAACATGTGGAGCAATTGGGCTATGCAAAAATAGAGCTTGAGAACAATCTTCTTACTATCTTAATGTTGAACTGATGGAACCGTTTTTTCCTACTGAAACCAGCCACTGGTACAGTACACATGACTTCTGTTCTAGCTAACTTTGAAGTCTTTGGTTTGAATGTTCATTTTGTTCCTCTTGTGTCAGGTGTGTTCATATTTCTGCTTGGTGGTTTCATGGTTGGGATCACTAGAAGTCTAGAGTGGTTTATCAGCGGAAGATTGAGTAAACTGGATGTAGCATTCATGTCATAACTAAGATAGATTGAACAAGAATTGTGGAAGTATTATTTTGGAATCGTTTCCTCTTGTTTTGTGTTTTTTTTTAATTTTAGTCAAATCTAAATGTAAAAGTTGGAGCATATTGCAAATTACTCTTTGTCACACAATATCGTATGTCATATTTATTTTAGGATATTTCGGTGTGTAATTTAAGTTTTCAGGTTCTGATCAGTTTTTTGGTTTTTGTTAATTATTTCGGTTTTTTCGGTTTTTCGGTTTTTCGGTTTTTTCGGTTTTCCGGTTAACCGAATGACCGAAAATTAAATCGGTTCGGTTATCGGTTATATAAGGTTTTAAAATTTCGGTTTTCGGTTAATTCGGTTTTCGGTTAATTCGGTTATGATACTGTAATTCGGTTATAACCGAATTAACCGAAAAACCGAACGGTTTTAGCTTATTCGGTTTTCGGTTAACCGAATTAACCGAATGGGCACCCTAATTAGTGTCAATTCATGGCGTAGAAAACCCTCACTTACAGTTGCATGAACCACTAGTCTACTCAATCACTTCATCTGGGAGCAGATCGCAACAACCTCATAGTCTCCCAGCTCTACAGCTGATCACTTAGACGGGCGGGCCGGGTTTTGGGCCAGGAAAACAACATTTTCGGGCATGTTGAGCCTAGTTTAACTGTTAGAGGCTCGATTTTTTATTTGTATGTTAGCGTCTCGTTTGTTTCAAGTTCTGCATGTGCTGTTTAGTTCAGTTTTTAACATAATAATTAAAATTTAAATATTATATAATTTCAATCAATATTATATATTATACTCCCCGAGAAAAAAAATTAGATTATTTTGTCGTTACTTTTTCATTAAAATTGAAAAATTTGAAAGTAGAGTTGTGAGGTAACAAACAAATCATAGAATTGGAAAGTAGAAAGTAAATAACCAGAAATGCTTGAACATCTTATATTTTGAAAATAATGAAAGGATAAAAAAAATCAATTATTGAGAACAAAAGAGAGTATATAATTTAAATCAGGTTAATATCATGAAATGCGACTATATTTTTTTTGGGAAATTCATGAAATTAAAAAAAAAGATATTTATGAAATGCCACTATTTTTTGGCTAATTCATTAAATGTCACTAAAAAAAGAAAATCACAAAATGTCACTATATTTTCGTAAAAGTCCATAAAATGTCACTATAGTCATTGACTAGATGGAAAAAGACAAAAATACCCCTACAAGTTAACATAGTACTTTAAAGTTCACAATATGCCCCTAAGTGTTTTGAAAATTCACAAATAATTAAAAAATACAATAAAAATAAATAATAATATATAAAAATAAAAACACAATAAAAATATATAAAAATTAAAAAACATAAAAATATCATAAATATAAAACAAATAAATAGTTCATTTTTTAAAATTTATTCAGTACCTTAAAAAGAATATAGTGTTCTAAACAAAATATTTATATCAATTTCTCTAACAATTTATTTCAATTAAGTACATAATTTTACCATACATTTTTTAATTATTATTTTCTATCAAATTTAAATTATTTCTTCAAAGTAAATTATTTAATTTTTTTAACTTACATTTAGAAATTTTTTATTTTTTAAAATTTATATTCTATTTTTAAGATAACTTTATGACATATTATTTGTTGTTATCAAGAAAATATTATGTCATAAAGTCATCTGTAAAAGAGAATATAAATTAAAAAATCCAAATATGAATTAAAAATTAAAATAATTTGAATAAATAATTTAAATAGGTAGAAAAGATAATTTAAAAATATATGGTAATTAATTGGTATAAATTATGATAATTATTTGGTATAAATTATGATACTATATGGTCTAAATTTGAAGAAAATTAGTATAAATTATGTGTTTAAACTCTATATTATTTTATGGTACTAAATTATTTTGAAAAAATGGAAGAAATATTTTCTTTAATGTTTTATGAATTTTTTTATATTTTTTATTTATTTTCATAGTTTTTATAATATTTAAATATTTTTTATAGTTATATATTGTTATAGTATTTTGGATTTTTGGTAAATTTTCCTCCCTCTATCATGAATTGATCGTCTTGTTTGCTTTATGGCACGTTTTTCCACTTCAATATTAAGCATATAAGATAAAATAATTTTATAAAACTAAATTTTGTAACATATAGTCTATCATGTAAAGAATCGTATGCAAAACTTAAAATTTCAAAATTAATTTATCTTATATGTTAAAAATTGAAGTCAAACGACATGTCCAAATAGTAAACAGGACGGTCAATTCAGGACAGAGAGAGTAGTGAATTTTTGAACACTTAGAGGCATATTATGAACTTTAAAAGTACTTTGTTTACTAGTAGGTGTATTTTGTCTTTTTTGTTTCTAGTCATTGACATGGTGACATTCATGAACGTTTGGAAAATATAGTGGCATCGCGTGACTATCTTTTTTAGTGGCATTTCATGAATTAGCCAAAAATATAATGACATTTTATGAAATTTTCCAACAAAAAAAAGATCGGGGAGAACTAATATGAAAGAAGAAAAAAATCACATAATAGTATTGAGGGATGTTATCTGTATTGTACTCCTTCCGTCCTGAATTGACCGTCCTGTTTGTTTTATGACACGTTTTTCCACTTCAATATTAAACATATAAGATAAAATAATTTTATAAAACTAAAATTTGTAATATATAGTTTATCATGTAAGGAATCATATGTAAAACTTAAAATTTTAGAATTATTTTATCGTATATGTTAAATATTGAAGTCAAATGACATATCCAATAGTAAACAGGACAATCAATTCAAGACGGTGGAGTAGGACACAAATTGATGGTGGTGATGTAATCCGTCAGCGACGGAAGGATTGTGACGAGATCCGCGCCTATCACGGCTGCGTTCGGTAGTTTTTTTTGTGGTAGTTTTGTGGTTGTTTTGGTCTGGTTGTTTTGGCTGGCTGTTTTGTGGTAGTTTCTGGTTGTTTTGTGCTGGTTGTTTTGTGGCTGTTTTGAAAACTAGTGTTCGGCAGGCGACGGTTCGTCTGGCTGTTTTGAATAAGTTAGTTTTGTGCAGTGCGTTTACCGTTTTCATTATTACAATTAAAAATTTTATATTTATTTTAAAACATTTTTATTACTAAAGTTAAAATATATCTAGATATTAAATTATAGCCTTTAATAATTATTATTCTTTTATTATTTTAGTGAAAATTAATTTATAATATGTATACATATTAATTTATAAATAAATTTTTTACATATATTTGAAAAATAAAGAAATAAACCATTGTATTTAGAGCAAATAGTTAGATGTTATATATAAAAATAAAATTTTATGGATTATATATTAGTATTAATATAACACTTCAAATGTATTAATACTTAAGATTATTTTAATTTTTAATGGAAAAATAATATCATTGAAATGAAAAAGCAATTCTTTCTAATAATAAAATAATTGGCTGTAAACGAATATATATATATATATATCACTTATTATTGTATTATTATATATTGTTTAATTGTTGATAAAATATTTATTTTAAACATATTTGTAGTTAAAACAATAATTCTATTCAGTTAAATATTACTTAATGAAATTCGAAAACATAAATTTAAATTTTATACTGGATATGCCAAGAAATGAAAAATAACGTATATTAACATAATAGTTTGTACAAACAGTTTTGTAATTATTGCTTAGCAAGTTGAATACTTATATTGATATTTCTGAAATATACTACAAATATTTTGTACTCTAATAATTTTGATATAATTGAAAGTTTACATTGTAATTTTTATTAGTTTGCTCTTTTCCTTGTAGAATATTTTATTAGAATTGATAGATAGTAATAGTTTTAAGAGACTATTTATCCGTATCTGAATAAACAATTTAGAAAAACACTACTAGTTTAAAACTATTGTTCTATATTATTTTCATTAATTTATAATTTAGTATACCGATCTTTATAAAAAAATAAAAATAAAAAAGAGAAAATAAACTAATTTATAATATATTAATCTATATATTTCAATTTTGATTTAATTTTATGTCAAATTTAATATATAATATCATTTTTAAAATATAATTATAAATATTGAAAATTTAATTAATTTATTAAAAATTAATTAATATTATTAAATTTTTCTCGCCCCTCAATCACAGTTTTCTGGTCCGCCTCTGTTTACGATATTCATTATATTTGCAGTATAAATTGTTGGTTGTTTTGTGCTGGTATAATTGTGGCTGTTTTAAAATTGTTGTTCAGTGATGACGATTTGACATTTTCTATCAAATATGTCAAAATCAAAAATACCACATTTATACCAACTCCGAACGCAGCCCACGTACGTTCTCACACTTTCGCCTTTCCTTCTCCTGCAAGGAACTACTTCTATTCCTGTTTCTCTTCTTAGACCTCGTTCAACAACGGTGTATCAGCCATCTTGAATATGTCTTCGTCTGAAATGACCGCAAAGTTAACCAGATCGAGCTCAGATTTGTGAATAGAATTTGCAAAACCCAGCAAAGAGCATAGCGAACAATGGAGTACCGTCGTATGGTGCATGCATTGACAAACAACATACTGGAAATCATCAATTTAATTGTACAGGTGCAGGCGCAGGTGCAGCTACCAACATGAAGTATCTCTTACCAGCATTAAACGCCTGGTTATGAATTTTCTGCAGTGTGAACACTAGTCCCATTGACGGAGTGACAACGACAATCAATTTGGATTTGAGGTTTTGCGGTTCATGTTGGTGAGGAAAATTGAATATGTTGAAAGCAATCCCCATTATCCATAATGGATTGAGATATGTACTATTCAAGGGTATATGCCTCTTGTGGCCTCTTTAAGCTGTGTTCGGTCTTGGCATACATGTGATATATTTGTTGGTATAAAGTTGAGGGTGGGTGTGAGTCCTGCACTCTCCTCCAATATAATGTCACATATAAGGTCTTGTTCGTTATTCACATTGAAACGCAGCTAAAGCTACGATTTTATAAATATGTATGTGGTAACCGGACAGGTATACATTCGTTCAACGAACGTAAAATTTTCTACATTATGATAAAGGTCTCTATGATAGGATAGTTAACCAACTGAATAATGCAAGTGTACTTTTATGAAGCAAAACTCCATTAAATAATGCCACATGTCTCTTTAAACTAGCTTTAAAAGCAATCGTGATATGAGAACTATACCTCAGACTGTACTATTAATCAACTATCTGCTGACATGTGGAGCAAAAAAATGAAAAATCGTAATCGCGGGTAGCGAACCGACCATAAAACAGCTACAGATGAGAGATTTATCGTTAGGCTAACCCACATTTATCATAATACCCATATGTGGGCTTTATACAGGGACAATTCGACGGGATCAAGCAAAATAGTTAGGGGTGAGCATTTGAATAATTCGGTTAACCGAAATCCAAATTGTAAAAAAAATCAGATTTTGATTAATATTTTGATCAAAACTGAATTAACCAAAATCCAAATCATCCAAAATCCGAATTTTTTTTTAAGTTGAAAACCGAAAACCAAACTGAAATCCAAAATTTGCTTTAGTTCGGATTTCAATTAACTGAATTTAAAAAAAACCGAAAACCTATTTTTAAAATCAGACTTTAGTTAACCAATTTTTTTTTAAAAAAATAAACACATTTTGTGTTTTATGTTCATCATCAGCCGTAGTAATAACCATAAGCTGCTAGAAAATTGTGAATTCCCTAGTTGCCAATTCATCACAACAGAAACAGAAAGAACACACTCAAACATTAGACTAGTTACATCAAACTAGGGGTGAGCAGCGATGAACGATGTTCCAAAAAAACCAGTTATATATAATTAATTTGACGAAAAAAGAATAGTATGACATTATATAATTGAAGCATTGGAGCAATGCGAGATAGGGTTATGAATTTTGACGTTTTGTTTGTCATGTTTAAAGAATATAAACTATTAAGGAGAGATTTAGGGATTTCCTTTTAAAAAAAGTTTGGATAATTCGGTTAACCGAATTTTACAGGGTTAAAACCGAAATCCAAACCGAATTATAATTCAGATATTCGAATAACCAAAATTTTAAATCCGGTTTTAAAATTCAATTAAAAATCCTAAAAAAATCGGTTAATTTAGATTTTGGATAAATCCAATTATCCAATCCAAATGCTAAACCCTGAAATAGTACTGATCAAAGCTTAATAATAAATCCAAAAAAAAACTCATAAAGCCCGGACATCTTTCGAACGAGAATAGGAACTGTTTTCATTTCGTAGAGAAATAGCTATCTAATGGGCTTCTGAAGCCCAATACGTGAAGATTCTAAAGGGAAGGGAGATAGATATCTAATGTGGCTTGTGAAGCGCAATACGTGAAGATTCAAAAGGCCCAAATCTTGTACATAATTGATCAATGAGGGGAACGTGCTCAAAATTGATTTTTGAGCATGGTGCTCAATTAAATCATGTCCGTTGGATTTATAACAAATAAATTGAAGATTCAGATTTTACTGTTTATTATAGGGGTATAGATGTCAAATTTAATTTTATTTTAAAAAAGGAAAAAAATATAAGATTGCATGATCTAGTTTACAGGGAAAGAAATAAATCAATCAAATTCTAATAAATATTCCCACAATTGGCAGTTATAATTTTTTTAACTGTAATAGAAGTGGAGTAGGATTTGAAAATCAAAAGTCCCACGTTGTATGCAAAAGAAATATTATTTAAAAAACAAATTAGAAATTTAATTGACAAGACTCCTCATAGAAATGTATAAGAACAACGTTTAATTTATTATTACTTAATAAAACATTACAATCAAACAAAAATAAATCAAAGAATTATATTTTGAAACAACTATTACTTTACCAAAATATCTACACTTTTACTTGAATTAGGAATTAATTAAAATTCACAATTCTAAAAAATCAACACTTACATTTTAAAAATCAGACATTTTACTATAATATCTAAATAAGAATGTAATTTTAGATGAGTTTGTATATTGCAACGATCTAATTTGAAAAAAATGATAAACCATTATATTTTTTAAAGTGGAATGCAGCCGATCTAGTTTGAAAAAGAGAAAGAAAGATGTACATTTTAAACAAATTATTTTGAAAGAAGCAATTAAAATACTTTGACATGAACCCTTTAAAATAATATAGATCATAAGTGAAATTCCTAGGTTGTCTTATTTATTACTCATTAAAATAATTTCACTCATTCGTTTTAAAATTATATTGTTCAAATAAAAAATCTACACTTTTATCAAACAAATGTACACCTACATTTTACAAAATCTATCCTTTTACTCAAATAACTACACTTTTACTTAAATGAGCAATTACTAAAAATCTACAATTCTATCAAATAATCTACCTTCCTTTTGAAAAATCTATCATTTTATCTGAATATCTACACTTTTACTTTCATTTTTAGAAAATACTAAAAATCTACACTTCCGTCATACAAATCTACACCTTCGTTTCAAAAAATATATCCTTTTACGTAAATATCTACACTTTTTCTTAAATGAGCAAACAAATCTACATTTGCATTTTGAAAATTGTATAATCTTAGTTAAATATCTAATTTGAAAAGAAAACTATAAACCATCAATTCTAATAAAGATTCCACATTTTAAGCAACTTACTTTATTTAAAAATAACAAATTAAAAAAAAATCTTTTGACATAAACTTTGTAGCATTAATAGATGTTTTTTAAAAAATTTCACAATATCAATGTCGTATATTTAGGGAAGTTACTAGTGGAATAATTATTAAAATGCTAGTATTTTTTTAAGATGGACAAGAGGAAGTTGGTGAGAAAAACTTCCGTAAACTTCATCTCCTATCAATAAGGGGGGGAGTAGTGTTAGATAATTGAAAAAGTCTATTATACCCTTATTATTATTATTTGATTGTTTTTCTTTTTATAAAACTAATTATTAATATAATAATACATATACGGTTGAGATTAATATTTCCAAAAATAAATTGTATCTAATGGCTAGATATTGTTTGAGCATATGCCCAAACTTTATACCTATGGGCATGGTCCCCTGTTATAGATATCTAATGTGGCTTGTGAAGCGCAATACGTGAAGATTCAAAAGGCCCAAAATCTTGTACAGAATTGATGACCCGGACACCAAAAATAATACGTTTACCTGTAGATGTAAACTCTCTGGTGTCCCGGTGAGCCAATCGCAAGGGTATAGAGAGCGACAATGGCGACTTCGGTAACAGCAGCTTCACGGTCTATCCATCTCCTCCATAACAGACCAACCACCACCGCCTTATCGTCACCCGCACAGCTTTCTGTATCACAACCTATCAAAGCTGCTCTCCCCTTGACCCGATTGTTTCTCTCCCCGCCATCATCACCCCTCTCCCTCCACAAACCCTACCTTATCTCAATTAAAGCTTCTTCTGGGTCCACCTCTCCAATCCCGCTTCCCAACACCTCCACCAATACAAACAACCTCATCTCCGACGCGACGCGCACCATCTCATCCTTGTTCGCCTCCGGCCTCGTCCTTTCAAAGCTTCTCATCGGAGCAGTCGAATCAATTTCACTCAAGTTGCGGTCGGTTGCCCCCAACCCTACCCTGTCGAACTTGCCCAAATCCGTTCACTGAAGGATTCCCTGGTGTGCTCTGTCGGCCCGCTGTTCTTCGCGGCGCTAAGCAGGGGTGCGGGCCCAGGCTCTGGTGCCCGGGTGAACACACCCGTTGCGCTGGTGGCGGGCGCTGTGCTGAAGTGGCTGGACATCTATGGTGGGTTATTGATGATCAGGGTTTTGCTGAGTTGGTTCCCCAACATTCCTTGGGATAGGCAGCCGTTGTCTGCGATTAGGGACTTGTGTGACCCTTACTTGAATTTGTTCAGAGGGATTATTCCTCCGCTGCTCAACACTATGGACATCAGCCCGCTCTTCGCGTTTTTGTTTCTGGGTTGTCTCAGCTCCATGCTTAGAATGGGTTAAGTTGAGGTTTGAGGGGTCTGTGATATTCGATGGTGCTCGCTCTTCTTATGGTAGATTGTTGAATTGTCTTTCTTTCTTTTTCTTTTTTTGGTAGGGGAGCATGATGTAAACAAATATATGCAAAGTTGTTTATTTCATAATCTTTTTTTTTCAAACTCATAATGAAGCAGGCCGGATTCGTTTTTCGTGTTATGGATGAGGTTGATGTGGAGACCTTTGTGATGTGTATGAGGGGGTTACAATTCTTCTGCTCAATTCAATATATGCAGATTTAAATATTCATCTGCTCATCGGTGTTAAATTGTTGTTTCATGGAAACTATTTTAAATATATCTTCAAGATGGAATAGCTGGAGAACTAAATTTTTGTCTCTCCGTAAAATTTATGATCAAAAGATGCTGCTACCATTGATTGAAGGGGTGTGTGGGTCGGGAAGAATTCTTCCATCAGTAAATGCCTCGTCACTTGAGATTATAAGATGCTGCTTCCTCCAAATGATCTTTTAGACGTATTAGTCTGATGGAGCTTTGATTGAAGTTATATTGGTTATATGTCTTGTTGTATGACATGGAAACATTCACAGATAGAACAACTCATGCTTAAACTGATTATCCGTTTTTGGTGTGGTTCTAACTTCTAACCTGCAAAAATGAGCTCAGTGTGTTTATTATAGAATTAGCGATAGGCTATTTCTCGTAAGAAATTTGTGGTTATTCCAGCATTGTGGACAACTAGGGTGACAGTGCATCAAAAGAGCTGAGTGTATTTGTTTCAAGCGGTATTAGCGATTCACTGTGTTTAGTGAAGTATCAGGATTCTCAGTGAAGTATGGGAACTGCCAGAGAAGTCAGAAGTAGTATGAGCAATGTACTTCCTAGCTTAGGTATATAATATAATGGAGGTTAAAACCCTTAATGCATCTGTGGGGCTAGTCCTAACTTTCCTGTGCAGCAACCGCACTCCTTATTCTACTTCCTCGTGCGTGCAATTAGCAGCATATCATAGTGCTCTCTTTCTCTGAACACCACCAACAATTACACTTTGGAGGAATCTCTTAAAGATGAGTTCACTTGCATAGTTAATTGTATGCTCATAATTACGAAGTTGTATAAAGGTACTAATTAACCATTATTGTTCACCTCTGGCCTTTTTCATCATGACACCAGATGGCTTTCTGCTTCCTTCTTCTCTTCAGAGTTTTTATTTTTTTTTGTGCTCTTTTTTTAATAGCAAGCTAGCTTCTTTTCCTGCAAAGTTGACTGCACAAAAGAACTTTTACACATGGGCGTGGCATTTTGGAAATAATGATTATGCGTAGGAAAAATTATTCCTAGTGTTGCCTTGCCTTTTCCCTGGTCCTTAAATGCGGAAGTTAAAACCACAGCACAGCAGGCCGATCTATCTTGGGATCCCCAAACGCACGCACGCACACATCCTCGTTTTCCTTCATTCCTTCCTTGTTTAACATCTGTTAGTGTAGGTCTCTTGATCCGCCTTTTACTATCTCGGCTTTGGCGTTTTGTGATAATGTCTACCACCCTTGCTGCTACTGGTGCCACCTTTCATGATGGCATGAAGAATGCTGACCAGGATGTAGCTGGTTATTGTGATCTTGTCAATGGCTGTGAGTCGAAAACCAACCTTGAGGTCAAAGAAGAGTTGAGATCGAAACCTGAGTTAGAAGGGCTGTCGATTTCTCTGAAAGATCAGCTTAAGGTTGGTTTGATCCCCGTCTCCTACCTGTTTGAGTTTTCCAAGCATCCGTATGGACTGTTGTTGTGAGAGTTATAGCTTTTTATTGTTGTGTCTGTTTCTGTATTCTGAAGGATGTTGATGAGAGTCCGAGAAAATCCAAGGAACAGGTTGCAGAAGTTGCTATCGAACCTGTAGCAAAAGAAGGTGAAAACAGAGCCCTTAATCTTATATAATCTCTGCTTAGCTTATTACCTACCTTGGTAGCCATAACATACCAAATTTGATCACTGTGTTGTTATTAGTGGATGATGTGAAAGCTGAAACACGCAAGGAGGAGGCAGCAGAAGTGCAGGTTTTGAATCTTGCGGTTGAGTCTCCAGGACGAGCTGACAATGTGGTTCCAATCCCATTTCGGCCATCCACATCAAAAGCCACATTGTTTACTCTCAAGGAAGGGAGTAAATACCGCATCATATTCAACTTTGTCGTCTCCAAAAACACTGTTACGGGGCTCAAGTACATTGGCGATGTATGAAGAAAGGAATCAAAGGTTAAGCTCCATTTGAATGCCATTGATAGTAACCAACATCCTTTCTTTTCTAATTACCTGTTTGTTTGGATCGGCAGTTGATCACTCGAAGAAACCAATAGGGTCTTGTTTTAGTCCCCGAGAGGAAGCGTACGTGTTTGAACTGGAGAACGGTACAACACCATCTGGGATGTTTGCAAGGGGTTCGTACTCTGCTAGAGCTAGGTTTGTAGATGGTGATGGCAAGTGTTATCTCGATACGACATACTACTTCGACATTCAGAAGAACTGGGCCGTATCTACTTAAGCAGATCTTGATCTCTTTTCTTTCCAATAACAGAGTTTGGTCATATGTCAAAAAGTGAAGAAACAAATTATAATCAGTTTGTTGTATTTTCCTATTCCACAACCCCTGTTGTTCCACTTCCTTGAGTGTAGTGTGTACTGATGATCATAATGGAAAATGAAAGAGATGTTTCTTTTGCTTAAGCTCTGTTTAGGCATGTCTGTTTTGTAGCTGTTTTGGTCTGACTGTTTTATACGTGATAGTATGTTATTGAGTAAAGCGCATGACCTACATGGAGACTACCCTTTATGCTGCATTTATACCATCAAATATGTCATGTTTATACTAAGACCGAACGGAACCTTAGCCTTTATTTGTTCAATGCTGGCCCTTAGGTTGCGAGTGCTAGTGTGATCACTGACACGAAGCAACTAGGGGGTTGTCCGATAATTGACTCTTGCCATGAAAGGTGTAAGGGGTATTGCACACCAGAGCTGTCTTACGTCTCGGCAAGCGTTGAGTCCTGGATAAGGGTGTGATGTGGCCTGCGTTAGCACACTTTATTGACTCGTACTAGTTGGGGGTCCTTGGCTGTTGGGCCAATGAAGGTTTGATGGTTCCAAGGATGAGTGTGGCCACTAAGGAACGCACATATACTTGGGTTGTTGGAGAGGGACAGAGTTGACTTAGTTTGAGCTGCGGCCTGACATTCGACTGAGGCATTTGGGCCATAGGAATGTGAATAGGAATTTGTCGTTGGGAGGTTTAAGTCCACTCTTACCTCTTGCTTATGGCTAAGTGGATGGCTACTCTTTCCACAGTGAGTGTTAGGGTGGTTGGGTCTTTGACCCAACGCCGGTAATACCTAATTGGTTTCTTGACCTAATCCATAAGAACCCTTGGGGTCTTGCTTCCGCACATAAAAATTTTCGGATTAAGGTTGGACATTACAATTGTGATATCTAAAGTAGATGTCTCAATTTTGGGACACATTGCAATTGCAAGTAAATTTTTCACCGTCGATAAAAATATGTCCCGCCCGCACCTTTGAGATACTGTCAAATTCTTGACTACACTTAAATCTAGAAGTTTGAGTTATTGTCAGACCTGCAAATTTTAACCCAACCCAATTTTTTATGGGTTAGGGTCCTGATTATTGACCCATTTATTTTTTGGGTTGGGTTAGGGTAAGACCCTAATTTTTGGGTTGGGTTAAGGTAGTGATCTAAACCCACAAACTAACCTGAAATCGCCGAAAATATATTTATAAGTTATAAAAATATAAATTACTTTTGTATATAAAATTATTTTCAGACATAATAATACTTAGCCCAAAATTATTAACTATTGGCCCACCTGGCCCAACCAACCTTAGCGTAAGGTTAAAAACCCTAACGTCTTGCGGTGCGGTGCAGCAGACTCACATATCCAGTCCAAGTGCTGCTGTTCATCTAGGTCGAAGGTTTGTTTTTCTTTCCTCATGTTTCTCTTTCTCATGCATCACAGCGTTCTCGTCTCTTCCTCTCCACCTTTTTCACATTCTTTTGTCTCTATTTTCTTTTGACAATAGCAAGATAGTATATTGATTTCTTGATAAGCATGCTCGTATACTTGTTTGACTGTACTGGAAATTGTCATCTTGAAGTGCTTCTTGTTGTTGTGATTATGTAGGTAGGATTCTCAAAACCTATTTCTCTATTTGTGTTTGTCTATTTGGTTGATATGTTACTCCGTGGCCTCTCTAATTTCGAACTAGACTTTGCCACTTTTCCAGGATTCATCATGCCAAATTTCATCAATTTAGTTTCTTTCCTTATTCTTAATTAGATTTAGTATTTATGAAGCACGGACACGTCATTTTGTTGTCGTCTCTTGTCCCGGAAATGTCTCAGAAATAGGAGATGGCCGGAACACAAGAAACTGAAGATGGTCATGCATATCTTTCTACTATAGACATGTTCCGCTACAATTACTATTGATATTATATAATTTTTTATTTAACTAACAATACTTACAATATGAATATTCTAACTAATTCATTTTTAATGATGGTCATACACTACGTAACGGTAGTAATTTAGCTTCAAGGTCGGAGTGCTGGGGAGAAAGGTAAAATAGATTTTGTCTCCTTCATTAATGGCTTACTATACTCGCTGACTAAGTGTAATACCCCAAATTTCTAAACTGTGATTAGGGCCTTACTTAACTGTAACCTTAGGAAACCCTAATTTCTAAAGATGGAGAAGGTTATAATTAGTTGGAGGTGCTTGGTGAACATTGGGAACCTTAGTTCCCGGAGTATCACCCGCTAAACCTTAGTTTCGCAGGATTCCTGAAATTCCCGAAAATTACTAAATTCCTTAGGAACTGAGAGTGGTTATCAACCTTAGGAAGAGTGTTAGATACTTTTGAGAGTGTTTTGGGGGAAGAAACAATCATATCTTTCTTCTTTAATTATAAGACAATCCAGTTACATTTTTCAGTATTTAGTGGTTCTGGGCAAACGAGGCTTCGGAAGAGCTCAGAAGTGACCCGAGGAAATTCCTGAAACTTGATAACCCACACTAGTATTAACATACCTACATATATAGTCTTAACACCCATGAAAAGCTCAAGCCAAACATGGCCTAAGATGGTGGCCGAAAATATCAAGGAAAGGAGAGAAAATATCTCGGTTACTATTCACACCTCCTTACTATTCACACCTCCTTACTATTTGCCAATGATACAAAACCAACTTGCTCCCTCCTTATCCATTCAAGGGCGGTTACATAACAATGGTTTGGTTTTAGACACTTGGCATAAATCAATGGCTATGGACAATTCTAGAAGTAATGATTACAAATTTAAAGATAAGCATGGAATTTAGTATAAAAGGGGGGGTGGAGGTCGGCCATGGTAGGTGAGCAAGGTGGCCATTCTTCTTCATCTACCTGTTTCTCCCAAGCTAGAAAACACCATTGGAGCTTAGGCAACAATACTCCTCCATTAGAAACACAAGTTTAAGGTAGTAATTAAGCTAAAATCAAGGAAAAAGGCAAGTTTAAGGAGTGAAAGCCAAACTCCAAGGTGGGCGAATTGGTTGGTGGAGATTTTGAGCTCAAGCAACTTATAATCAAGGTATAAGAACACCAAAATGGCTAGGAGAGGACAGGTAACATCTATGCACATCATTTTCACCTTTAAAGCTTATTTTCCTTCTTAAGTCATTCTATTTGGTTACCTATGAATCCTATGTCCTATTTTCTTAAAATTTTTACAGTAATCTAGGGATGAATATTAGTGATTATCCTATAAAATCAAGTCGAAGTAAGGTTGGGAAGTAGGAAAACTATAAACAACTTTGAAAATGGAGAAAAATGAGCTTTAAGCTTTAGGAATGGTTTGGATGGGTTTCCGACATGGTTTTGAGGTAAAATTTTGAGGGTAGTCTTGATAGTGAATATATGGTTATGGTTGAAAACTCAAGTCGAATGGAGAAATTTAAGTCGGTTAGACAAGGTAAAGAAGCTAAAAATGAGAAAATGTGCTTTAAGCCTTTCTAGTGGTTGAATGGGTTTCCGAATTGATCTTGAGCTGAAGTTTGGGGAGATACTTGTGTTGTTATATTGGATCATGGTTAATTTTAGGCCGAAAATCCTTTGGGAAGTTATTTAAGTTGGTGAATAGTGATTTTAGTCAAAAATAAGAATTTAAGCTTTCTAAGGTGGTTTCTTGGAAATTGTTTGATTCTATTGATTGGAGCTTAAATGGTATTTTTATGATGTTATTAAGGTTATTTTACAAGTGGTGAGCTTGATTGTGAATTACTACTTGTGTAAAGCTTGGTTATGATATCTTACTCATGGTTTGTAAATGTGTTTAAGGATAACCTCTTGTGGTGGTGGTGGAAATTATTGTGTGATGTTGATATCATGGTTATCCTAAGGCTATGCCTCTTGTGAGAGCCTTTAAGGCCAAGCCGATGTTCCGGCAACAATATAAGCTCCTACTAATGAATTGGAGCTGCCACTATGATCTACTCCTATTGGGCAGAAGTTTTCAATAGGGGGTGTGCACACTTAAGGACATAGGGTGGGTGGTGGTGGTGGTGGACTTCATTTGGAAATATCTTGTTTATGATATTAATTATCTCTTGATAATTCTGGTACAGGTAAATGATGTGTGATCTATTCTGATTTGTTATTATTGTTAATATTTGTTGAAAACAAAGGTTTTAAAGAGAAAATAAGTTTTTACGGGGTGTGGTAGTGTTACTCAGTTTTTATTGTTTATTTGTTTGTGTTTTCCTGTGTATATGAACTCTGTGTGTTCAGGGTAACTGGGATGGTCACCTTCTCTGCACTGAGGATGAGTCCACCGATACTTTCTATATTTTTATGTTTGTCACCTATCGTAGAAGTATTCAGCCTGGGGTCACCGAGATAGTGTATGAGGAGTGGAACAAGAAGATATAAAGTTTTAGGCACCCGGAGAATGGAAGCAGTCAGTCTATCACTCATGATGTTTCCACTATGTACGAGTATGCAAGCGGTCCCTAGTTAGATACTAGTTATGTAATAGTCTTTGATACCCCTTTTGGTGTAAAATAGGAGTAGGAGCTAACATAGTAGTTGGCTGGAAGGGGTCTTTTGGTACTAAGGTGTAAAGTGACGGGTTGGTTGTGTCACTCTTTTGGTAGTAGGAAAGCAAGGTAAGATAGCTAATGTAGGGGTGGTGGTGGTAATAGCCTTACACTTACTAGTCTTTAGTAAGTGTGGTGGTAACCCTGAGAATAGTAATAGGGGACCTTCTGTAAATTGACGCATGTATAATATAACTAACGTTTACGGTGCTACTTCAGTTATGGTATGTCTTTAAGAAATAAAAAAAATGACTAAGTAAATGGTGGTGGTAAACCGGGGCGTTACAGAGTGGTATCAGAGCTATAGGTTAGCTGGGGGGGGAAAGTCAGGTTTATTTAGGAAGCAAGGTGACCCAGGCTTAGGTTTAGGAGTCTAGGCAGAACCATGTGGTTCTAAAAATATGATTTGCTGTGATATTTGTGTGTTGTGTGCTTGATTGATTATAATTAACTATTTATATTGCAACTAACATATCTGTGTGTAGAATAATGGAGAGGGGAGAGGACAGAGTAATGGAGAGGGGAGAGGACAGATGGATGAACTGAGGGAGTTGACACTGAGTATGGGAAGAATCTTGGAGCAGCACGAGGCTAGAGCTGAAATACCCAAGGATTTCTCCCGGAGGATAGCAGCTATGAAACCCAGTACTTATTCGGGAGAAGAGGATCCAGTGATTCTGGAAGAGTGGATCAGAGAGTTTGACAAAATATTTGATATCATTGATTGCCCTGAAGAAAAGAAGGTAAGTGGGGCTGTATTTTATTTTAAAGGAGAGGCTGATCTGTGGTGGACTGCGGAGGAGGAGAGACTCAAAGGAAATCCGGGTTTTGGGTGGAATATTTGAAGGATGCGATGAGGAAACGATTTTATCCGGAGCATGTAAGGTTGCAAAAATATCAGGAATTTACTGGATTAAGGCAGCGGATGGATGATGTTAAAACTTATCATGCTAAGTTCGTGGAGCTTGCTAGATTTGCTCCGCATGTGGTACCTGATGAGACTGCTAAGGTTCAACGTTTCTTGGAAGGGTTAAATTGGGATTTACAAGAAGCTCTGAGTGTAATACCTATAAGTACTTTACAAGAGGCATACGATAAGCTGCTAATTTATAGGGTACAACAGAGGAGGAAGGAGGTACAAACGGGGCGAAAAAGGAGAATGGAGACTCGTAAGGCCGAGAGCTTTGATAAGAGGGCTAAAATAGAAGTTAGACCAAGTGGAGGAGCCAGACCCAATTACCCGGGATGGCGATTCAATGATAAAGGAACTAGATACTTTTATTGCAAGATTTGTGGAAGGAATCATCCGGGTGAAGATTGTGAAGGAAGGTTGGTAAGGTGTTTTAACTGTGGGAAGCTGGGCCATAGGGCCTATGAGTGTAGGGTAAGAAGGATGGAAGGAGGTACTGATCAGGTAGCAAGACCTGCTACAACTGGAAATTTCAGCAACCAGAACAATCGTGGCAACCAAGGCGGAGTACAGCAGAATAATCAAAATGGCCAGAGGAATAATTATAATGGTCCAAGAGGTAACCTAGGCGGACAAGGGAATAATCAGGGGAAGCAAATACAATATGGAAGTGGAAATACTCAGGGAGGAGGCTATAAGAATCAGGGATATATCAACGTAATCAGCAAGACGGAGGCTGAATCTCAACAGGAAGGGGGCGTCATTACAGGTACTTTTCCAGTTCTTGGAACTAGTGCTAAAGTATTATTTGATTCCGGTGCAACCTGTTCTTTTATATCCTCTGAGTTCTTGAAGAAAGTAGGAGTAGTCCCCGATATAGAAGTTGAAATTTTGTTTCTACACCTACGGGAAGAGTGGTAGGATGCACTAGAAAGATGGAAGGAGTAAAAGTAACCATAGAGGGTAGAGAATTTGAGATGGATCTGGTAGAGTTTGATTTGAAGGATTTTGATATAATCTTGGGGATGGATTGGTTGAGTAAGCACAAGGGACGCATAGATTGTGAAAAGCAAAAGGTTAGCTTATGTGGGAAGAGGGAAGAGAGTGTCGTACACATGCGAAGGAGCCAAGCAAAGGGTAAAAATTCTACCTGCCTTAAAATTCTTAAAGGAGTTGCGGAAAGGAGAACCAGTTTATATGTGTTATGTTCAAGAGGAAAAATCGGCGCAAGAACCAAAGTCATCCGCACTTGAGGATCTTTCAGTAGTCAGGGAATTTCCAGATGTTTTTCCAGAAGAAATTCCCGGACTTCCACCCGACCGTGAGATTGAGTTTACTATTGATTTAGTACCAGGAACAACTCCAATTTCTAAGCATCCTTATAGGATGGCCCCGAATGAGATGAATGAGTTAAAGAAACAGTTGGAGGAACTTTTAGAAAAAGGTTATATTCGACCGAGTGCTTCTCCGTGGGGAGCCCCAGTATTGTTTGTAAGAAAGAAGGATGGAACTTTGCGTCTTTGCATTGATTACAGGGAATTAAATAACGTCACAATCAAGAATAAATATCCCTTGCCTAGGATTGATGATTTGTTCGACCAGCTACAAGGAGCGAAAGTATTTTCTAAGATTGATCTAAGATCAGGCTATCATCAGTTAAAGATAGCAGAAAAGGATATACCAAAGACAGCCTTTCGAACTAGGTATGGTCATTATGAGTATGTGGTTATGCCATTTGGGCTAACAAATGCACCGGCAATATGGATTTAATGAATCGGGTATTCAGCCAATTCCTTGATAAGTTTGTGGTGGTATTTATTGACGACATATTGGTGTATTCGAAGGATGAGGAGCAACATGCTGATCATCTGCGGCAAGTTTTACAAGTTTTAAGGGGAGAAGAAGTTGTATGCTAAATTATCTAAGTGTGATTTTTGGCTTAAGAAAGTATCGTTTTAGGTCATGTGGTAACCGGAGATGGAATTTCGGTTGACCCGGCTAAAATTCAGGCTGTTAAGGATTGGCCCAGGCCAACGAACATTCGAGAAGTTAGAATTTTCTTGGGTTAGCTGGATATTATAGGAAGTTTGTTCAAGATTTCGCTAAAATTGCAAGACCGCTTACAAATCTGATGAAAAAGGAAGTGCGGTATAAGTGGGATGAGGATTGTGAAAAAGCTTTCCAGATTTTGAAGGAGAAGTTAACCACAGCACCAGTTCTTACGTTGCCCTGTGGTACAGAAGGTTTTGAGGTATATAGTGACGCGTCTAAATATGGATTAGGGTGTGTATTGATGCAGAATGGCAAGGTCATTGCCTATGCTTCTCGACAGTTGAAAAGTTATGAGACGAGGTACCCTACTCATGATTTGGAACTTGCAGCTGTAGTTTTTGCCTTGAAAATTTGGAGGCACTATTTGTATGGAACTTCTTGTAAGATTTACACGGATCACAAGAGCTTGAAATATATCTTCACTCAAAAAAGCTTAATATGAGGCAAAGGAGATGGTTGGAACTTATTAAGGATTATGACCTGGAGATTTTATACCATGAAGGCAAAGCCAACGTGGTGGCAGACGCTTTAAGTCGAAAGAGGAGTCACGAGGGAGAAGCTAATTGGATATTACATGATGAGTTGGTACAAGATTTCAAGAGGTTGAGCCTCGAGGTAGTAACAACGGGGGAGGTGGATAGAGAAATTTTGGCTAGTATGAACACGTTCCTCGACATTTACAAGGAAATTTGCATCACCAGCAAGAGGATGAGAAGCTACGGAAAATAAAGGAAAAGGTGGAAAAAGGAGAAGCCCCAGATTTTAAGATTTATGACGATGGCAGTTTGAGATTTCGTGGGAGATGGTGTGTACCAGATTCA
This sequence comes from Limonium bicolor, assembly GCA_023374045.1. NCBI lineage: Eukaryota > Viridiplantae > Streptophyta > Magnoliopsida > Caryophyllales > Plumbaginaceae > Limonium > Limonium bicolor. The sequence goes on from CM041778.1 coordinate 47,541,253, forward strand.
TGTGGCGATATTAAAAGGAAGTTGATGCAGGAAGCTCATAACTCTGCTTATTCCATACATCCAGGAGGAAACAAGTTGTATAAAGATTTGAAGAAAAGTTTTTGGTGGCCAGGCATGAAAAGGAGGTAGCTGAAATGTGTCGAAGTGCTTAACATGTCAAAAAGTTAAATTTGAGCATAAGAAAGCAGGAGGAATGTTGCAACCATTGGATATACCCATGTGGAAATGGGATTCCGATATCTATGGATTTTTATAGGGGATTACCACCGACCAGAGGTTGGATGGATCAGATTGGGGGTGATTGTAGATCGGTTTGACCAAGACTACTAGACTAATTCCAATGAAAAGTACTTGGTCTATGGAACAGCTGGTGGAAGCATATATAAGAATGTGGTTAAATATCACGAAGTCCCTATGGAAATTATTCGGATAGAGATTCTAGGTTTATTTCAAGGTTTTGGCAGCAGTTCCAAAAAGCCATGGGAACAAAATTGAGCCTTAGTACAACTTACCACCCACAGACTGATGGGCAGACAGAGAGAACTATTCAAACTTTAGAGGATATGTTGCGGGCTTGTGCGATGGATTATCAAGGGTTATGGAGTGACAAGTTGCATTTGATTGAATTTTCTTACAACAACAGTTATCACTCGAGTATCCGTATGGCCCCGTATGAAGCTTTATATGGTAGGAAGTGTCGTACTCCGTTATGTTGGAATGATACGCAGGAGGTGGTTGTGTTTTGGTAGGGCCTGAGTTAACAGAGGAGATGGCCTAGCAGGTTAAGAAAACATTCGGTAGAGATGTAGAAAGCAGCCACAAGATAGGCAAAAGTCTTATGCTGATTTGCATAGAAGGCCGGTTGAATTCAATGTGGGGGACAAGGTATTTCTGAAGGTTTCACCTACTAAGAGCGTGGTACGATTTGGCAAGAAAGGAAAACTTGCTCCTAAGTACATCGGTCCGTATGAAGTATTGGAAAAGGTTGGAAATTTGGCTTACCGATTAGCTTTGCCGATGAACTTGGATAGGGTCCATAATGTGTTCCATGTATCACAATTGAAACGGTATGTTCCAGACGAATCACATGTGTTGCAAACCGAACGAGGTAGAAGTTGCACCTAATTTGACTTATGAGGAACACCCGATTAAAATTTTGGATCGTAAGACGAGGGAGACTCGAGGGAAGTCTGTGGATTTGGTTAAAGTTTTATGGACTCACCATGGGTTCAAGAAGCTACATGGGAACTAGAAAGCAAGATGAGAGCTCAACACCCAGAACTCTTTGATTAAGGTTAGCAAATAAAGTTTCGGAGAAACTTTCTTTTTAGGGGGGGGGGGGGAGTCGTATGGTAAGTGGTGAATGTTTGTGAATGTTGTTGTGCCAGAAATGGTTGGTAATACTTGAATGTTATTTTAGGAATGTTTCTTCATGATTGTATATATGTGGTATCATTGAATTTGTTAATGGTTTATATGTGTGATGGATGGATGGTGGATGGTGTGTCTGAAGTTTTGTGTGATGTTGCTGAATCATCTGTGGTTGATAAGCTACTTGGGAATCATTGTGTGGAATATTGTTTTAACTTCTTGGAGTATGTGACTGTATTGTTGGGTGTGATGAATTGAGCTTCGAGGACGAAGCTTGTTTAACGGGGGGAGGATGTAATACCCCAAATTTCTAAACTGTGATTAGGGCTTACTTAACTGTAAACCTTAGGAAACCCTAATTTTAAAGATGGGAGAAGGTTATAATTAGTTGGAGGTGCTTGGTGAACATTGGGAACCTTAGTTCCCGGAGTATCACCCGTAAACCTTAGTTTCGCAGGATTCCTGAAAATTACTAAATTCCTTAGGAACTGAGAGTGGTTATCAACCTTAGGAAGAGTGTTAGATACTTTTGAGAGTGTTTTGGGGAAGAAAACAATCATATCTTTCTTCTTTTAAATAAGACATTCCAGTTACATTTTTCAGTATATTAGTGGTTCTGGGCAAACGAGGCTTCGGAAGAGCTCAGAAGTGACCCGAGGAAATTCCTGAA
>CM041778.1:47543793-47589855 GCA_023374045.1 Limonium bicolor
AAAAAGTCACGAAATGCTATTATATTTTCTGAAAAGTCCATGAAATACCACTATAGATGGACAAAAGACCAAAATAATCCTACTAGTTAACAAAGTACTTTTAAAATTCACAATATGCCCCTAAGTGTTAAAAATAACAAAAATATCAAAATAGAATAAATATATATAAAAACAATTGTAAAAAATTTAAATTTTTTTTATATTTTATTATTTTATTATTTAAAAATTTATTAAAACTAAATTTTTAAAAAAAATTATAAAAATTATCAAGACTAAAAAATTTTAAAAAATATTTTGAATTTTTTTTTGAATTTTTAAAATTTTTAAAAATTAAAAAATTTAAAAAATTGAAAAAAATGAAAATATCATTAAATACTAAAACAAATTATTTAATTTTTAGAATTTTATTCAACACCATAAAAAGAATATTGAGTTCAAAATAAATAATTTATACCGATTTTTCTACCATACCAAATAAGTACCATAACTTTTATCATACAATTTTTAATTATTATTTTCTATCAATTTAGATTATTTATTTCTTCAAAGTAAATATTTTTTTTATATTGCTGATTAATTTTAAAAACTAAAATTTCTAAATATAATAATTTATTTGAGATAGAGCGACTGAGAATATATATATATAATATACAACATTAAATAGTAAACTTGTTTGAAATGTAGAATAAAATGTTTTCAGAATAATAATATGCAACTTATTCTTTGCTCATAATAAGGTGCATATTATTATTCTGAAAAAATATTATTCTACATTTCAAACAATTTTTACTATTTAATATTGTATGTTATATATATATATTCTTAGTCGCTCTATCTCAAATAAATTATTATACTTAGAAATTTTAGTTTTAAAAATTTATTAGCAATTTTAAAAATTGTTTATTTTGAAGAAATCAATAATCTAAATTGATAATAAAATATTAATTAAAAACTGTATGATAAAAATTATGGTACAAATTTGGTATAAATTATGGTACTAAATTGGTAGAAAAATTGGTATAAATTTTTTGTTTTGAACTCAATATACTTTTTATGGTATTGAATAAATTTTTTAAAAATGAAATAATTTTTTTAGTATTAAATGATACTTTCATTTTTTCAATTTTTTAAAATTTGTTTTGATATTTTTTAATTTTTCAATTTTATAAACTTTTTTTAATTTTTATAAATTTTTATCATTTTTATAAAAATTTTAAAATTTTGGATTTTATAATTTTTTTAACTTTTTCTATTTTTTTTTAAAAAAATTATATATTTTTATTATGTTTTGATATTTTTGTTAATTTTTAACACTCAGGGGCATATTGTGAACTTTATAAGTATTTTGTTAACTAGTAGGGGTTTTTTGATGTTTTTTCCATCTATAGTGGCATTTTATGTACTTTTCAAAAAATATACTGATATTTCATGAATTAGCCAAAAATATTGTGGCATTTCATGAAATTTCCCGATATTATTATATTTGATGTTGGGCTTACCCATACGGTTAAACTTTTACCACCGCCCAGCCAATTTTTTTTTTCAGACCAAACATTTTTGTTTAGGCTCACCCGCAATTTTTTTAAACTTAGGCTCATCAAACTTTTTCCTGGGTCGCCGTACAGGTAAAGACCTTGTTTTGATCAGTTTTACTCAGCTCTAATTAATTAGCATAGATAATATAAAAAGATGTTACAAAGCTTGTTTTACTTTGTTGTGTTCTCATTTTCCAATTCACAATCTAAACACATGAGAATGAGAGAGGATAATAGAGATTTCTTTTTTGAAAAAAGAACTTGTAATTAAGAGCATAATCTTACAATGTCAAGTGGTACATCATTAAACCAACAAAACTCTTGCACACCCCTCCTTCCAAACCAGCCAACATATTTGCTCCCAGATTTTCATGAGAGGGGATAATATAGATATATCAATGTTTATAGCTCATTATAGTATAAGACTCATTTAGCAACCCAACCTTAATCTCTATAATGGGCCTATCTCCTGGTGTTTAACCCCAGATTTATGCAGGTATTTTAGGAATACAATATTTATTCATTAGAGAGGAGGTTTGGGACCTTTACCTTCCACATGCGCAACATAGATGGAAGAGGCAAGAGATATCATCATCTAGCTCGGGACCGCCGACAATCAGGCACAATAGGGATGGTAAGGAAGTGAGGATGGTAGGTGGAGGAGTAGCTCTGCGCAAACCCCCGCCCAACATGAACAACAAGGCCATGATGGGTTTTCTGAATAAGCAATGGAGGTCTCGTTCATGCAGATTGATTTTGGTGTTTGCATAGTAGCCTTGTGAATTTAGGGTTCAATCTATCCTCTTTTGACTCTTTAGTGATGCTTGTACAAATTTAATCATAGTTAGCACTGATGAGCATGTTGGTTTAGTTTCTTAGCTCTTGGATTTTGGTAATTTTAAGCTTGTAGATTAGGTTGTGGGTTAGGTTATGATCAAACATGGGCATTGACACCACTTACCTAACGTCCCATGTTGAACCAAGTTACAATTGGCGATGGCTTAGTGATCACACCTAACTTTGATGTTTTTGCTTGGCTTGTGCCCTTGTCTTTTAAATGGCATGTATTATGGATGAATCATTCAATGGATCATGGATGGAGTCGTTTTGAAAAGAAAAAAAAACTTCACCTTTCCTTACCTATCTTCAAAGTTGTTTCTTATGGCTGGCTAATGAATACTTCCAATTTATGGATCCAAGGTATGAAGTAGAGAACCTAAAGAATGAGTGTACCGAAATGAAAAGCGCCAAAAAATTGATGTGAAAAATTCAAAAGTATACCAAGTTGCAAAGTTACATAGAATAGGGACATAAAATTGTCATATCCACAAACTTGATGACTACTAAGTTTAAGAGCTAGTTTAGCTAATAACAAAAATTAGTGAAAATGAAACATGAAATTGAGAGTTTTGATTCAGTGATCTAACAGTGAAAACACTAAGAAATAGAAATAGTAAATCAAGAAAGATTTTAAATAAGTTATTGAACAAAGCATATTGGGATGATATCTCACCATTTTATACACCTAATTTACCCAAGAGAACAAGTACTCCAAGTAATACTATAAGAACATAAAAAAAATTTACCTATAGTCACAACGTGATCGATTCATTTCAACAAATTAAACTGGTTACCAACAAATTTAAAAGCTGCCATTGCTCTAATAAAACCCTTAACCTGACATGTGTCAAGATTTTCCTGATTAAATTTCTACTTTCTAGAATTACCAACTCAACATCACATGTTAATAAATCTAATTATTCATCAAGAGTTAATCAAGTTCGTAAAGTATTAGGAGCATATTTATGAACTATTACTTTTATAAAAAGATTGTAGGGTCTCGAGCTACGTACTCATCCAAGAATACAAGTAAATCTACTCAAACCTCTAGAAACAACAACGATAAAGAGTATGCAATAAGCCCAAAAGTGGTCGAGCATCAATCTAGATAATTGGAGTTCTCCCTTTGACGGGAGTAAATAGGCTATCCTTCTCACCTTTTGTGCCTTTGTCTTTTCATTTCCTTTTGGGATGTTCCTGTCTCCGACCCTTTCTTCTTCTTCCTCTTTTTTTTTCAGTTCTCCTGTCTTCGTGCTCATTTTTTTTTCACCACGTTTTCTTCATTGGTGTGGTTCCAAGCTTCATCTTTTTCCCGGGGAATTGGGTTTTCTCATTATTAGGTTTTGCATGTGGGAGTGGGGTTAACTTTTTGCCTCCTCACATGCTCATTCATCCTCTTCAATCGACCTTTTTCTTGTTTTTCTACACTCTTTCTTCTTTTATTTATGTTCTTTCTATTAAAACTATGGTTGATTCGTCTTTACATGCATCAGTTGAGAACTTATCCTCCTGATGTGCTGAGCTATCCCTTACAAAGGAAGAAGGTAAGGTTACTACTTTATATGGTCCGGATGAAGGAGATGGCCTGACTATACCCTTTGATCGTTGCCTACTCTGTATATGTTACTCCTCAAAGAGTGTAGATTTCCGGCATTGGAGAGTACTCTGTGTTGTGCTTGGCAATTTAATGGGGAGTTCAAAATGTGTTAAGCTGGTACAAATCTCTTCCTTTATGAGTTCGAGAAACAAGATATGTTGCATCCAGTGTTGTCTCGTGGTCCTTGGTGCTTCGTTGGGTCCCTGCTTGTCTTCTACCAAATTGATAAGAAGAAGGCTTCACAAGAACATGATTTAAATTGGATCCCAATCTGGGTAAGAGTGCATGATGTCCCTTTCCTTTTTCAGCATGTTAATTTTGCAAGGCGCCTATGGAATCGATTTGGTTGTTTTCTTCACCATGGGGAGGATGACGGGTGATGAGTGTCTAAATGAGCATGTTTCAGGGGAGTATTTCATATGATTTATCAACACTTATCATGATCATTTCTTCACTTTAGTTATTTTTCCTTTAGTTTTGTTTTTGTTGGTTATCTTACATATATATTACTTAAACGTGTTGAAAACCTATCTAGGAGCAATGTAGATGAAGAGAGAATCGTGTGAGCCCAAGCGAATCTCAAATCGGAGCTATAACAAAGAATCTAGGGCTTGCACAAGTTGTGTCTTGACATTCATCCGACCTTGCATATTCGGACATGAGCCGAGAGTTCAATATTTGAGTTCAACTTATGTGAGACATACAAGTTTGGATAGAACACCGAAATTCAGCTTGCAGGTCAAAGTGTTATTGGACATACACAAACCAGTCATGCGTTGCGTCACAGTCTCAATGGATGGCATGGATACATTCCTAAGAGTAACCTATGAATTACTGCCTATGACCTGCTTCTGATGTGGCCTACTTCTCCATGCAGCTAAGGACTGTACCGATCAAACAAAGCTAGAGGTAGAAGTGTATCCCTATGGGCCATGGTTGTGAGCTTCCGGATTTCGCTTTGGGCGTAACAGTTCAGCTGAAGAAAACACTGAAGTTTGGAAATATATTTGTGGGCTTGTAGGGAAACAACCACACTCAAAAGCAGGGCGATTCGCAAAGAGCTTTGATGGTGTTGGTCATGATGTTTAGATGGGGTGTGGGACAATCTCAACCTACAGTTGCTAGTGCATCGAACCTCGCTTTTGCTGAAGTCCATGATACTCCTCGAGCTGATAATGTAAAACCACATACCTCTTTAGTTCTGATGAAGATTTAAGAACGCCTGGTTATTGAGGAAGGAAGTGTGGTTACGATCGTCGTGTTTAGGAAGGCACCTTAAAGGAAGTTCAGAATCTTTATCATCCTGGCCCGTATAGCAAGAGGGGTAAACCTATCATGCACTGAAGGGGTCCTTGCTTGGTGGTAGAACTAGTGCAGCAGTAAGAGCCCAGTAACGTGAGAGGTGACTCATAAGATAACACGGCAACCCCTGCAATGAGCCACCCTAATTCTGGCCGCTGGGATTGGAGTAGATTCTTGGTGGCCATGAGATGTTGCTAGTTTTTTGTATTTATGCTTAGTGGTGAGCATTCTGTTCCAGTTATCAGTTATAACTAAAATTGAGCTTGTTTTGTTTTTCTTTTTAACCCAAAATTTTAACCTTTTAAAAAAAATTAGTTATTCAGGTAAAACTGAAATAAATTTTGTTTCTGTTTAATTTCAGGGTTGATGTTGGAACCTTGTGTGTTGCTGATGAAAAAGTCCTTCTATGTGCACGATGTCTGTCAAGCAGAACGACGACCTGCTGCAACAAACACTGAAGATGGTGAAATAATCTTTTTAACGAATGAAAGAGTATGTCTAACCAAGAGAGTCTGTTCGATGCTTTATGGCTAAGCGTGCTATCAGTTATAACAATTTGTAAAATTTGTGACCGAGGAACGTGTCCAGATATTCACAACGTCTATCTGCCAACATTTAACTTCAACTAACCTAAGTACTTGGAGCCACAACTTCACACAAGTCAGGTCCGACATGTAAGGGTCAGCTTTCTAGTTTTTCAGAACAAACTCTACCAACGGCTCTAATGATTCTAGTATTTAAGGAGTTAGATAATTCAGTTAGAGCTTGTGCTTTTTGTTTGAATATTGCAAGTATACTGAGAGAAACTTGTATGAGAGATTGAGAAAAGCACCTTGTCACCTTTGTTAATCTTTTTAGTTTGAGCTTCATAGTAAGAGTCAATCTAGGGTGTTCTTAGGCTTATTCTACTCATCAAAGAGCTGATTAGAAATTATGTAGGGTGAGTGAGTTAGATCATGCTGAGTAGAACCCTTTCACTTAGCAGATAGTGTAAGTTCTTTGTTTACACATTAATGAAGAATTTATATTGTGTATCCATGTATGTCAAATGACTACTTCCGCTTTCCGAGAGAGTATGTCTGAGTCAAACAACCCAGACATACTTCGTCAACCCCATCAATCATACAATTGGTAGCCAAGTTGCTGACAAACCCACAACATCAAGATGGCAAATCTTCTCTTCGACCAGAACAATGATATTCACTTTGACATCTTCAGAGAAGTATGTACTTCACCTCCACCAATATGAAGAAGGACTCTGACGATCCAGAGACAGTGTCTTCAGACCAGGTCTGCTTCATGTCTCATGAACTAAATGACTTAATGATTCCGGATAACGAGATAACAAGATCCCATCTCGAAACTAATCTTCACAGAATTACTCCCGTGGGTTTCATACTCTTATTGCCTAAATCGTTGCTGGCAATAGTGCTTTGAAAGCCAAATATGTTAAGCAAATCTTAGATCTAATAGCAGAACTAGAAGAGTCAAAGATCATCAATTATCCACTCAAAGACGAGGCGTAAGAAGTTGAGACTATTGACTGCTCACTACGACTGAATCTACAATAGTCTCGACTTTGTGTAGATTCCCTTCAAAAGGAACTATATGAAGCCAAGACTCTTATTGACTTTAATCAAAAGGAACTGGAGGAGTCAAGGACTCAAATTGACTCTATCAAGAGTGATCTAACTTTGTTTATTGATAAGTGTTGTTCCTTGTAGAATGAGTTGAACAACACATAATGCCAGAATAAAAATTTGTGGTCTACTGTTGATCAACTTAATAAGAAAATCAAAGAGAAAGATCATGCACTTGCTTTAAAATTGGTCAACTTCATCAAACAAGTGTCGCCCTCAGAATTGCCAGAGTGGGCCAGTTCCAAGATACAAGAGGTAAGTAAAGATCGTGACAACCTCCGATGAGATGTAGAAAGACTCTCTCAAGAGGTAGTCAATCTTTGCTTGAGACCAGGCTCCACTCCTTAGTGGCACACTGGTAAGTCTAAATTGCATCAAAATGTTTCAAAACCTAATAATTGTAACACCCCCAAATTTTAGACCTATAAAAATTCAAAACAATACAGTGGAAGACTTGTAATTTCTATCTGGGGTGCTACAGCCACAACCACTTCCTAGTGATTGCAAAGGCTAATTACCACTGACTATACCAAATTAAGTTAACTTATAAACTTTATATATATTTCAAAACTAACCACTTCCTTCTACCTTTACATCCAAAATCATTTACTAAACTTTTACAACCTCTACTAGCTTCGATTAACACCTTCTTCCAAAACTAGTTATAACTTAGACCATCGTTACTAGCTTACATCAAAAAATCAAAAGGATTAACCTATTTCATAAGAATTCTATGGATTTAACTACATTGCCTTCTAACTCTAGTTCCCTTTTAGCTCCACACTCTCGTGTAAATTCATGACTAGGTAGAAGCTTTATCTTTCCTGTATCTGTGGTCAGTCATACAATCACAGAGAAAAGACCACAGGACATAAAGCCAAAATCATCATTTATCAGCCTATAGAGCTTGACTGATTGGTACTTGAAGGCTATAAATATTTGGAAACAATCAACTGAGTGGTTGGAGTCAAATTTACGTATTCATTTATCATTGCTTTTTATGTACCCTTGATAATTTTTAAACATTTTCATTGATGATTAGAAACATTTACGCAACCTTCTATAATCTATAAAATATAACACTAATTGTCATATATATTTTCCATTGGCCGTTTTCATCGAATTATGGTGTATAAAATATTTTCTTAGCATTTATCAATGTACAGATCTTGACAGGTTGATAAACTTAAAGGTATAAACGTTGAAATGATACACTAAATTGTTGAATTTGATTTTAATTATGTCTTAACCTTGGTTTTTTATGTATCCACAATAGCTTATAAATCCACTAATGATAAGAAACATGTACACATCCTTCTATGATCATTTCCGTTACTATTATAGAAAACATGACACAAACTGTTATATATATTTTCTTTTGTTCGTTCTTATCGAATCATAGTGTATAAGAATGTTTTTCTTAGCATTTATTAGTTTAGAGAGTTTGACTGATTGATAAATGTGAAGGTTATAAACGTTTGGAAACGATAAACTGAGTTGTTGGAGTCAATTTTCTGTATTCATTTATCTTTGATTTGTACGTATCCACCATAATTTATAAAGGTTTCCACTAGTTAGAAACATGTACACAACCTTCTATAATCTTTTTAATAACTAAAATGGAAAAAAATGATACTAACTGGTATATATCTTTTCCTTTGGATGTTCTTATCGAATCATTGTATATACAAATATGTTCTTACCATTTATCATTTTATAGAGTTTAACTATTTGATAAACGGAAGGCTACAGACGTTTGGAAACAATAAATTGAGTTGTTGAAGTCAATTTTACGTACATATAAATTTAACCTTGACTTTTACATATCTATGATAATTTATAAACGTTTCCACTGGTGATTAGAAACATGTACACAACCTTCTATAATCGTTATCATCACTATAATATATAAGATATACAATGTTATATATATATATATATATATATATATATATATATATATATATATATATATATATATATATATATATATATTTCCTTTGGATCTTTTATCGGATCATTGTGTATATTATTAGCATTTATCAGTTTATAGAGCTTGCCTTATTGATAAACATGAAGATTATCAATGTTTAGAAATGATAAATTAAGTTGTTGGAATCTATTTTACTTATTCATTTAATGTTGACTTTTACGCATACACGATAATTTATAAACATTTTCATAAATGGTTAGATACTATAATGGAAAAGATGACACTTACTGTTATAGTATATTTTTTCTGAAGCTATTCTAGTCAAAGCATTGTGAATAGGAATCATGGTGTATGTACTCTAACTTTATTATTCTTTTTTGTTTCTTTTTCTTTAGTTAATTGTATTTTTTCTAAGTATATAACATTATTTTAGTTTACTTTTATTGAAACTTTTTCTTAAATTGTTCTTATGTAAAGTCATTTAATAGTTATAACAGGAAACTTTAATCCAAGTTAATATTTTGGAGTAAACTATTTTTTAAAAGAAATCATTAAGAAGCACCACTTTATTTTAGTAGAAAAAATATAAGTATTTAATTAATTATTTTAATATTATTTATCTTCTTTTAATGTTATTTTAGTTATGGTATATATATATATATTTGAATTGGTGTAAAAGGTAAACAAAAAAAAAGATGGGGGAGAGCTAATATGAACAGAAGGGAAAAAAAATCACACTAGTATTGAGGGATGTTATTTTTATGGGAAAATTACATGCCCCACCCATGACGTTTGGCGCAATTACACATTCCACCCACGTGGTTTCACAAATTACTTTCCCCACCCATGTGGTTTCCCTCTTTTTACATCCAGCAACTTTTCTAATTTTTGTTCTATTCAAAAGATGCTTAAACGTTGTCCGAAATTGATGAAACTTTACATAGACGATGTTAAAGTGTTATATTTTGGTTCAGTAAGAAATCTAAAGTTTTTAAAGCTTAAATGTGACATGTGGGTCCCAATGAACATGTCACATGTTTCATTGGGTCCCACGGGTCACATTTAAACTTAAAAAACTTCGGATTTGACATAAGATCAAAATATATCACTTTAGCATCATCCATGTAAAGTTTCATCAATTTTGGACAACGTTTAAGCATCTTTTGAATTGAACAAAACTTAGGAAAGTTGCTGGATGTAAAAAGAGGGAAACCACATGGGTGGGGAAAGTAATTTGTGAAACCACGAGGGTGGAGTGTGTAATTACGCCAAACGTCATGGGTGGGGCATGTAATTTTCCCTATTTTTATTGTAGGACATAAATTGATGGTGGTGATGAAATCCGTCACGAACTATTTCCCCTTTATATAGGATTCTCGGGATGTCTTCTAGACTTTTCCTCCCCCCGGCGAAGGTGCTTTTCCACGCCGTCGGCGACCTTTGCTCTTCCCTAACAGGCGTGCGCTTAGTGTTCTCTCTTAGACACATCACTCCCTTGCTGACTTTACGCTACCCATTGTTATTTGCCGTCAGATTTGCATGTTCCACATCACCCGTGTCACTAGTTGGGTGTTTTAGAGCTAATCATCATGCATGGCCTAGGCACCTTGGGTTTGTAGAACGTCTAATCCTTGCATGCAGGCCGGTTTTCATCACTCTTTTTAATCAAATGATGGTTGGGTTCACCCCTCATCTCCTACTCGATATTGTTCATCCTCTTACTCGACCTTTCGTATACTGTCTCAACTCTTACACTACGGCTGCTAAAGATAAAGGCATTGAAGATATTGTTGATCGGTGCTCTGTGTTAACTTTAACACATGAAGAAGGTGTTATGATGGAGATGGTTGACATGATAGAGCTAGAGTCTACGCTTCCCTTCGAGTGTTATTTGTTGGCCAGGTTGTTCCATAGTAAAAAGGGTGATCCAGGGGATATGGAGCGCACGCTAAGTATGGTTTGGCAGCTTGAGAACTCAGTCTCAGTCCGATCTCTCGGGTCATCCCTTTACCTCTTTCAATTCTCCACTATTGAAGGCATGCAAATGGTACGTGATAGAGGTCCTTGGTCGTTTGACGGTGCGTTGCTTGCCTTTGTAGAAGTTGATCGAAACAAAACGCCAAAGGAGCACTTGTTCCAGTATGTTCCATTTTGGGTACTTGTCCACGATGTCCCGTTTGTTTTATCACTTGGAGTTCGCTAAAAGGGTGGGAGATCGCATCGGGGCTTTCATTGACTTCTAGGGAAAGGAGGAAAGGCGATTGGGTGATTTTCTGCGCATAAAGGTCATGATCGATGTTGCTAAACCGTTATTGAGGTACATTACTGTCTCAATGCATGGTAAACCCACTATCCTTCGCCTCTCCTACGAGCGCCTTCCTTCGCTTTGCTTCTTTTGTGGTATGTTGTTGCATGCGTCAAGAGAATGCCCAGAACGACGAGAGGTTGGAGAGCATGGTTATCCTTACGGTCCATGGCTTAGGGCTGGAAGTTTGGGCGGTGGGCGTATGAAAGTTGAAAATACGTGGTCCGCGGTTAAGATGGCCATGGCTATCTCTTCTGTTTCTCCAACTCTAAACGAGGTACAACAGGATGTGTATGGGACGACAACGACACACCCCCTCGACTAGAAGGCGGGGAAGGGGTGAATTTGGATTTGCAACTGAGTTCGCAACGTGAAATTGGTGCATGCTCGGATTGCAGAGCGGCTTGTGATGGTGCGGGCAATCCTGTCCTCGTATAGTATGTGGCTAATGGGAAGCAGTTGGTTAATGGAAGAAAGAGGCGCATTGGGTTTGTGGAGGATAACTGTGATCTGGATGAGCTTTTGCAATTCCAGGCGATGGGTGAGTCCGGTAAGAAGGGTCGTGGTGTAACCGGTGTTAGTTCTTCGTCTGCAAGTCAAGAGGCGACTTCGGGGCAGGCCCGGGGTCGCCTAGAGCAATGAGTTACTTGAGCCTAAACTGCCGGGGTCTTGGTGCGCCCTATGTAGTTCGATGGCTTCTGGACCTTGTACGGGTTCAAGCACCTGATTTGGTTTTCCTAATGGAAACTAAATCATCGGCACGGGAGATGGAGTTAATTCGTAACAGGTTACGGGGTTATGCTGGTTTTAGGGTGGATAGTGTTGGTCGTGCGGGTGGATTGGCTCTGTTTTGGCGCGAAGATCTAACAATTTGCATGTTGTCTTTTTCTACGCATCATGTGGACTGTGTTGTAGAGCGTGGGCTGGGTAAGGTGTGGCGTTGGACGGGCTTATATGGATGGCCAGCCCATGAGGATCGTTGGCGAACATGGAGATTGTTACGGGAGTTGGCATCCTTTTGGTCTGGGTCGTGGCTCGTTGGGGGTGGCTTTGATGAGACTCTCTTTTCTCATGAGCACCATGGATCGGGCCGCCATAGTTGTCGTCTGATGGATGATTTTCGGGAATGTTTGAATGACTGCAGTTTGTTGGATTTAGGTTATACGGGCGATAAATTCACATACATGAATGGGCGTAGTGGTTGTGCAAATGTAAGTGTGACGGCCCAGCCTAATCAACCCACATGTGTGATATTGTCCGCTTTGGCACGCAGGCCGCACGGATTTGTTCCTGGGTTTCACCCCAAAATGCGTCACACAAGGGAGAGGTATCCATGCACCTATAAGGCACACTTCGTTCTCCTCCCCAATCGATGTGGGAGGTAACCCACCTCTGGGTGTTACACTCCACCCCCCCTCACGGGAGCCCAGCGCCCTCACGGGCCCACTGGCACACCGACCTGGGTCTGGCTCTGATACCATCTGTGACGGCCCAGCCTAATAAACCCACATGTGTGATATTGTCCGCTTTGGCACGCAGGCCGCATGAATTTGTTCCTGGGTTTCACCCCAAAACGCGTCACACAAGGGAGAGGTATCCATGCACCTATAAGGCACACTTCGTTCTCCTCCCCAATCGATGTGGGAGGTAACCCACCTCTGGGTGTTACACTCATTTTAATACCCCGGATCTAAAAATCGTGATTAAATTACTCTAATATGATTATTAAGGGCCTAATTGTTCCTAGAGAGTATTGGTAAAAAGAATAAAACCAAAATAAAAGAGAAAATGCGTAAAACGCGAAAAACGCTAAAACACGCATTAAATAAGTATAAGAGATATATGATCTCGTTAGGGTCCGAGATGGATTCCTAAGGCTTAGTTAGGCCTAATTAGTATACGGGAATGATTTCCGAAGAAAACGGATCCAAATAATGGATTAAAACGCTAACGGAGTTTTAAAGCACGTTTTTCGAGAAAACCCGAAAACGTGACTTTAAGTGGTCAAACGGACCTGTAAAAATTATGGTTGACTATATAACTATAATTAAGTATTAATGTAAGTTTAATAACCATTAAAAATAAAGAAACGAGAAAAATCCGAAAAACGGGCCCAGTTAGTGAATAGTGCCAAACCGGGTAAAATAACGAGCGTTTTCTATCAGAAACCGAAAAATGCTCCAGCTTACTAATATGGTGGGGGCCGATTTTTATGAGTCTTGTGACTCCCCTCTCTTACACATAGCTAGTTAACTAATATATTAAGTCTAAAAGCAAAAGTAAATAGTGAAAGTGGAAAAAGGTAAATATAAACTCACCTTTCCTCTTCTCTCTCCTCTCATTCCTTCCTTTCCCACCTTCCTTCTTCTTTCCCACGGTACTCCTCCCTTCCCTCTGTTCTGGAACGGAAATGAAGCCCCCTTTCATGGCTTCTCCAACTTTCCTCTCATGCCCAAGCTACACCCAAGCTCCAAACTCAAAAATAATCACATATTTGTGATCCTCTCATCACCCTCTATCACTCTCTCTTTCCAAAATTTGAAAAGGATGAATCCCATTTTGATGGGTGTTGGCCATTTGAAGAGAAAAGCACACCACTTTGAAGCTTGAGTCTTCCTCTTTCTATCAAGGTAAAAATATTCAAGGAAAACCCATGTTTTCTTCATTTTCCACCTTGGCCGATTTTGGGCTCTCTTGATGACTAGCTTTTCTTCCTTGTTTGAGCTATTCTCCAAGCTTTAAATGGTGGTGGAAGTTCCTCCTAAGATTCAAGAGTGAGAACCCTTCAAGAATTTCCAAAGGTAAAACCTAATTTGGTGCTTTAAGCATCTTTGTGAATTCTAGATTAATTGATGAGCCTAAGAGGGTTTCTTAGTGCTTAATTTCCAATTTGAATGTGGCTAGAGAAATGGGCAAATGAAATGCCTTGGCCGATTTTGGAATGAAGAAGAGAGGAGAAGAGGAGAAGAGTGATAAAAGGAAACTTAAGAGAATTCAAGGTAAGAAACCAACCTAATGTATATTCTATATGTATTAGAATTTGGGATGGGTTAATAAATGAATGAACCCCACTTGAGTGTTGTAGAAATGTGCTTGTATAGTAATAATACAAGGGAGAAAACATTTGTGAAATAAAGTGTTTGATTTATGAGTTATGCACTTTATGGATTATGCATTGTGTTGCATTTGGAGAATTGATGAGTTTTGTGTTTTTTTATGTGTGCTGGTAGAACCCTTGTGGGTTTGGCTAGTTTTAGGATGAAATATGTGAAGAGATGAGTTTGGACAAGGTTAGAAAAGTAGCCAAGTTATGGCAAAATTTGTGTAGAAATCTAAGTGGGTTAAGTGTTGTTTTGATTGGAGAATAACCTAAGAGTGGCTGGGTTTGTATGGAGGTTGAATTGGGTTAGTAAACCACCTTGGGAATGCTAGTTAAAGAGAGGAGATTTGTGCAAAAATCTGTAGTAAAGGAGGTTGTTTAAATGCTTGAGGAGTTGTAGAAAAACAAAGGAGATTTAAGGTTTAAGAGAGAGATATGAACCTTGGTATGAGTTGTGCATTATCTTGGAAGTCTTGGAATGGTCAAATGGAGAGAGAACAATAATGCAAGTGTCAAGAGAGGTTAGAAAATGCACAAGTGTGCATTAGTGCAAAAGGGAGAATGTAAATGTGTGATTTGGGCAAGAATTTGAGTAAGGGTTGAACCTATGATTGAAGAGTTTTAGAGCATGGATTAAGGTGATTTAGAAGGGTAATTAGGTGCTAAAACATGTGGATTATAAGTGGAAAAGATTGGGAAATCAAATGGTGGAAGGATGGAGTTGTAACAGATTTGGAAATGCCAAATCTGTAAAATCTGTAGCAGGGTCCGGGACCTAGTCCATGGACAAAGTCCCGGACCACCCCCTGTTTTCATACCGAGAGTTCAATGCCCACCTTGGTCCAGGACTTAAGATGGGGACAAGGTCCCGGACCACCATCAAATATTGGCCGAGAGTTAGCTAGTGAATTGGTCCGGGACTTAGGGTATGGACCAAGTCCCGGACCACCCCCAGAAACCTACAGAGAGTGTTTTAAAGGGTTTAAACGATGGGGGTTTGAAGGTTAATGATGTTATAAGATGTTAAGGCCTTGTTTGGTGACATGTTAAGGCCCTAAGAAGTGTAAGAAAGTGTTAGAAGTGATTGAGAAGTGAGAACTCAAATTGACAAGAGTAAAACCGAGTTAACGGGATAACGGGGTAAATACGGGAATATCATTTTATTATATACCGTATGAGTTTAGTATTAACAATAATGTTTGAAACATTATCAGAGAGTCGTGCGTGACCCGAGCATGGTGAGATGACACGGTAAAAGTAAAAACCCCGGTGAAAGGTATGATTTTCTCATACTCCGCATGCTAACCGAGTTACGTTGATTTGTGTGTTTGTGTGCCGGCTTAATCAAGACTAAAGCATGAAAATAATCCCTTGTTTGATTATATATGTCATGTTGTATGTTGAATGAGCTAACATACTTGTATGCCGGTGTGGTCTAACATTGAAATACCCCGACCTTAAATATGGCGATTAAATTATCCTAATAGGTATTTAAGAGCCTAATAATGATTAAGAAATATTGGTAAGGGAAAATAAATGCAAAAAAAATAAAGAAACGCTTAAAAAGCGAAAAACGCTAAATAAGCGTTAAATAACCATAGGAGGTATGAGACCTCGGTTAGCGTATTATAAGGATTCTAAAGGCTTAATTAAGTCTAAATAAATATGAGGGAACAAATCCTGAAGAAAACGGATCCTCAAAATGGATTAAAAACACTAATGAACATTAAAGCGCGTTTTTCGAGGTAACCGGGAAAACGTGACTTTAAGCGGGTCGAATAGACTCGTAACAATTTTGGTCAACTAAATAATCATTAATAAATATTAGTGAAGCTTTAGAACCAATAAAATCAATAAAACGAGAAATTAGTAAAACTGTCAAAAACGGGAAGTTGTGGGGTAGAAACATAAATAACCAAAACTTATGTGTCCAATAATGTAAAAATAAATTCAAAACCCACATGGGGCTGGGGTGTGTCCGATTTCATACCCCCCTCACACTCTCCCTTTACTTCCTTTTACTCACAAAAGACAAATACAATAAAAAAATACATAAAGTAAACACTCACCTTTATTCTCTCTCTCCTATCTCTCATTTCCTCACAACACTCACGTAACCCATCCCCTCACCCTCTGAATTCTTTCTTTCTTCTTCTCCAAAGCGACAGCCATGGGGGCTTGAGAAACCAACACAATATACTCACTTCTCTCCTCTTGTAACCCACTCAAATCTCTTCCAAAGATTACAAAAATTACACCATTGTAATCCTCTCACCAAGAGCTACGTTTCTATCTTTCCAAAATTCGAAAACACACATTTTCGTTTTCATGGGTATACCCCATTTGGAGCTTCAAGACTACCATTAGAAGGCCCTCCTTCTCCTTGTTCTTTTAAGGTAAGGACATTCTTAAAAACTCCATCTTTTTCTAGCCTCAAAGGCAAAACGAAATCTGAGCTAAAACTCTTGTTTACTCCTTGTGTTCTAGTCGATTTTGGCCTCATTGGTGGAGTTGGAATCTTGTTCTCGAGCCACTCCAAGCTTTATTTACACCCTTGGAAGGTAAAGGAAATTCTAAACCCTAGAACTTACGTTAAAGCTTAAGTAATGTTTAGGGATTGGTTTAAGTATTGAAATGGTGTGTATGTATGGGTTACGATATTAGATTTGTGAAGTACTATAACCGGTGGAGAAAGAGAGGAAGGAAGAAGAAAGAAAGAGAAAGAAAAACTAGAAGAAAAACAAGGTAAGGATGCTCACTTGTGTAGCTTGGTATATGTATGTGTGTAACAGATTTTTAGAAGTTGAAATTAGTAATGAAAATGGTATTGTGTAGTAGTGTAATGTGTAGGAGAATATAAATGTTTTAAACCCTTAAAAGACATATTAAAAACTGTTACAAACTAGATGGTGAAGTAATGTAGAGTGCAGGAATTTTTAGTGGTGTTTAGTGTTTGGAAATGGTGTATGAAAACTTGTATATTGATGTCTAGTGAAACAGGTGAAAGAAGTGTTGAATTGTGAACTAGAATATGTGGTGAGAGTACAAAATTGTAGGGGAGACTATGGCAAAATTTGCCTAGAATTAGAACACTTAAGAAAACTAGAAACTAGGTGAAACCAAGTACTTGTAACAGATTTTTGTTAGAGCTGTTTGGTTGGTAGGTTTGGAGAGATAACTAGTGTATTGTAAACTCTAGAAATGACATTGTAAGAGGGAGCTAAAGATGTAGAAGGTGAGAGTTTAAATCTGTAGCAAATTGCAACTTAGAAGAACATTGTAAGTGTTGAAAGGTAAATGTGGAGAATTGGTGTGAGAATTAGTATGGAAAGGAGTAATGAGTTAGTAATGGATTTAAACATGTTTAGGTGACTAATTAGGTGCTAAAACATGTGGGATTAAGTGTAGGAACAATGGGGAATTAATTGGGCAAAGTTAAAGAATGTAACAGACTTTGAAAATGTAAAATCGGTTGAATCTGTAGCAGGGTCCGGGACCTACCCTCTGTACAAGGACCCGGACCAGGGTATTAAAAATGGTCGAGAGTTACAGCAGGTGGTGGTCCGGGACTTAAGTCCCATACAAGGACCCAGACCACCACCCTTGTAAAATAGGCCGAGACTTGTTCAGTGTTTGGGTCCGGGACTTGACCCCTGTACAAGGTCCCGGACCATACCATTAAAACACGCCGAGAGTTAGACCATGAGTTGGTCCGGGACTTAAGACCTGGACAAGGTCCCGGACCAACCTAAAATTGTAAAACTAAGTACACTAAATGGGTATTAAGGTAAAGAAGTGAATGGAAATGAAATTGTACAAGTAAGAATTAGTAAGTATGTAAAGTGGATGAACTAAGGCAATTTGAAGGGCCTAGGTAGTGTTTAAACATGTGAGATTACATGTAAGAAGATTGGAGAAACAACGGGTAAAGTATGGGACTGAAAACAGAAGTAAAAATGCAAATGCTGGGCCGGACCGAACTTGCGACCGGACTTGCAAGTTCGGTCGGACCAGGAAAAATTCTCCCGTCTGTAACCTACTGGAATCGACCGGACTTGCGACCGGACATGCAAGTTCGGTCGGCCAGAAAAATTTCCGTCGAGCAAGCTACTGGAATGGACCGACCTTGCGACCGGACTTGCAAGGTCGGTCGGGCTAAAATTTTTCCGTTAAGTAACTTACTGGAATGGACCGACCTTGGGACCGGACTTGCAAGGTCGGTCGGCCCTGGAATTTTCACCCGATGTAACCTACTGACTCGGACCGAACTTGCAAGGTCGGTCGCAAGTTCGGTCGGGTCAAAACTTACAAAAAAAAAAACTATAAGACTATGGTTAGTATATGTATGTATGTATATGTATACCCACCTATACATACGTGCATATATGTGTAAGTAGACCATTGTTAAGTAATTAAAAGTAAGTAAATAAAATGTAAGTATAGGAATGTGAAGACCTAGTAAGTATGAGTTAGGAAGCGTAAGGGTAACCGAATTAAGTTAATGATAGTTAGATTAATTATTCGGTTGTATGTATATCATAGGATTTGAATTGTGAATACCGGAGGAACGTTGGGATACAAGTACAACGTGTGAAAGGTATGATTTCTTCATGCCCTGTATCCTAATCTGGTTACCCCGATTTGTGTGCT
Source organism: Limonium bicolor (assembly GCA_023374045.1). Lineage (NCBI taxonomy): Eukaryota > Viridiplantae > Streptophyta > Magnoliopsida > Caryophyllales > Plumbaginaceae > Limonium > Limonium bicolor. The sequence goes on from CM041778.1 coordinate 47,562,696, forward strand.
TATTTGATCACCTAAATAAGTAAATGCATGAATCGGACTATATTGCACTTACCTGTGCTTGACTTATGTTGTGCTTGATATTTATTGACTTGAGCACTAGTTTGTATAATTCATGAAATATATGAATGATGATGAATGGTATTCGAAACTCGTATTGTACTTGTGTAATGTATTGTACCTCGTATGTATGTGTATATGTGTATTGTATTATTGTGGCTTGGATGTTGACTTGTGCTAATTCCTAACTATCTAACTCCTAACTTAAGTGAGTAAATTGGAATGAGTACAAGTCCGATATAGCTTCGGCCACGCGTGAGGATACGGAGTCACAAGAGGTTGGCTGCAATTCCTGACTCTTAAACTGGTCCGCGGCCCAAATCCCTTAAATGGGTAGCATCCCGGATTGGTGAGTCAAGTAAATCCCGGAGGTGGGACGGTGTAGTCCCCAGGGCCGGAGGTCCCGACGACTTAACTTGAGTAAGAGTATGAGTAAGTAAGTATGGATCCGTAAGTATGTATAAGTATGTATGCGTATGTGTGAAGTAACGAGTAAAAGAGTAATCTCCACCCGATTAACCCGGGTGGACCAATGAAGCTAACAATATTGTATATTGTGCATGAAATGTGTATGTGTAATTCGGAAAGAGGTGAGTATGTATTGGTTGGTTTATATTGTATTCCTTGTATGAAATTGTATGTATGTACGTTGTGTGAGTATTATTGTATCGTGTATAAGAGCATGTATGCATGTATGTTTGTATGAAAACGAACCGCATGTATTCGACCAAGTGGTCGGCGTACCCTCACTAGTACGCGGGGTATGCGGTTATCATGCTCGGCGAAAGCTGACCCCTTCGGGGGACATTTTTTAGTGTGCAGGTACCCGAAGCGAATATGGTCGAGGAAGAGACCGGAGGCACACCCTTGTAATTAGGAGTAAGTAGTTTGTGAGGAACGGGTAGTAAGTAGTCTCGTAGTGAGTCCGTATGAACTTTGAAGAGGTAGTACATTTGATAAGGATCTTAGTAAACTCGGTATGTGGATTATATTGTATGGTATTCGAAGTATTGTATCGAATGGAAGAATGTAGCATGTATTGGTATGTGGATTATATATGGTAGATATGTAATACTCGGAATTCCGGTCCATTAGACCGATGCTGTATGTAGAAGTAGTAGCCTTGTTAGTCACGTGGGTGACTAACGATATTGTATCACCCATTGTATGTAAGTGTATACCCGCTGCGTGTATCTGATATGTAAGGAGATTAGACGGTAAGCACTGTATTTAATGGTAGGGGTGTTACAAACATAGAGTAAAGACCGACTCATGGTGAGTAATGTTTGGCTAGAGACCCATAGATCGGGTCGATGCTTATGATAACGAAAGCGTGCAAACACACAAACTATCCGTTAAAGTATAACGATAACGCAAACATATGAGCTCCCTAGAATGTGAGGAGAAGTACGGGTTGAGTAAATACCCGATAACGGTTATAAACCATATTGAAACAATCCAAGAAACAAATGAGAGTGGAAAGTTAAGTGAACCTCCTTCAAGAGGATTAAAGATAGTTCGAAGATGTGAACTAGTAAAGAAGGTAAAAGAGACCTAAGGGATTAGTAGCTCCCTTGAGACATGGTCGACCTCCTATATGAGGATTTTACCAATTTAAGATAATAACCAAAGTATGAGTAAGTGGAATGTATGAGTAACTCTTAAAACCTAAGACTAACCGAACTTAAGTAATGTTCCCAAAGTCATTAGAAACATCGCGGGTGATGCTTCTAGACTAATATACATAATATTATTATAACTCCGAGAGAGGAGTGTAGGGGAATGAGAGTAGTCGGACCTATGTAAAAGAGTTAGGAACTAAGAGAGAGAGTTCCGTGAGCTAGTTGAACCTTCCCACCATGCTAGACCAGAGTTGGGTCGAAACCGGGGAAGTAAGACTATGCTCGAGAGCCATGAGTTTTGGTCTAAGTATGTATTAAGAGTAACAAGCGTGACGTAGGAGACCTGTAATGTCTCGAGAATCTATAAGAGCTTGAGTATAAATAACCCAAGAGTGTGGGTGAGATAATGAGTATAAATAACCCAAGAGTGTGGGTGAGATAATGAGTATAAGTAACCCAAGAGAATGGGTGAGTATAGTATGAGTAGCCCAAGAGAATGGGTATGTATATGAATACGTTACCCGAGAGAGCGGGGTGAGATATTGAATAAGTAAACAAGGCATAGTGAGGTATAACCCTCAAGGCCTAAGAGTAAACCGATACAACTAACAACCTTGTTATGTTAGTTAGGAATTGTGTTCCGTGATTGGATGTAGATTCCTTGAGTAATATACATATATATTGTATTGCTATGATGCATGTTGTTTGACTAAAATGAACTCCATGTATATCCGACAAAGTAGTCGGCGTACCCCGGTTAGCGCTCGGGGTATGCGAATTTCATATACAGCGTTAAGCTGAGCCCCTAGGGGCAACGTTTTTATTTTTCAGGTACACCGAAGATGTTACCGTTCGAGAGTAGGACGGGGTCGATGGGTTGCATGGGTAGTTAGATTTAGTTACTTATGTATTGAAAGAGGTGTAAGACCGAATATGTTGTCGGCATCCATATATTGTAGACTCGGTATAGTAAAGAAATGATTTGAGTAAAGTACTTGTATTGTGTATTTGGTTGTTCCAGTTCATCAGACTGTTACGGTATGTAAGATAGGCCTGGTTAGCCATATGGGTGGCTAACAGCGTTGTTTCACCCCTCGTTGTAATTAGAGTTCCGCTGCGTGAGTAAGAGCATTTAGTGACAGTTTAAGAGGTAATGACGAGATTAACGGTTGGGGTGTTACAGTAAGGAGTCAAATTGACAGATTTGTGGCTAATGGTGAGTGGCTGGAGTTGTTCCCGGCGGCATATGTAGCGCATCTGCCTTGGGGTCATTCTAACCATCGTCCTCTTAAACTAACTTTGTTTCCGCACAACTTTGGGGTCAGGCGTCCTTTCCGTTTCGAGATCTGCTGGGCTCAAGATGCGGCACGCCGAGACATTGTAAAGAAAGCTTGGGAGGATGGGAGGCGGTTGAATCAAAATTATATGCAGAAGATTTGGAGTTGTGGGTCTGTACTAAAGAAATGGGGTCGTCGCTAACTGAAGCAAGAACGGCGTGACATTGAAACCTTGAAGAGGCAGCTGGGGGAGATGGATTCCTCGCTTCCAACAGATTCTGTGTGTGGTGGATGGATTGAAAAGAAGAAGGAGCTTGATATGCTGCTGCGTGATGAAGTTCGGCTACAGCTGCGTTCTAGGCAGCGTTGGATTCGGGAAGGTGATCGGAATTCACGTTTTTCTTTAATTGCATGCGATCTCGATACAAGCGGAATACTATTCATTTTTTAATTAATGAATCTGGGCAAAGTATATCTTCCTAGCATGGTATTGAAAGAATTGCTCATGGCTATTTTGTTAATATGTTTTCTACTACCACGCCTGAACTTAATCTTCATTTTCTAGCGTCTGTGGAAGGTCGGGTGAGTAAAGAGATGAATGAAGATATTGCGCGTCCATATTCAAGTGAGGAGGTCCTTCTGGCCCTGAGACAGATGAATCCGTATAAGGCCCCTGGGCCAGATGGTATGAACGGATATTTTATTCAAACTTTTTGGGATATTATCGGAGATGATTTCATTGATTTGGTCCTCTCTGTGTTGAATACTGACTGCATGCCTGAGGGTTTGAATCATACATACATTGTTCTGCTGCCAAAAAAATCGGGTGCTTGTACTATAAAAGATTTTCGGCCTATATCTCTGTGAAATGTCATATACAGAGTGATATCTAAGGTTTTAGTAAATAGGGTTAAAGGTTTTATAGGGGAGGTAATCTGTGAGGATCAAGCAACCTTTGTTCCTGGGAGATTAATTACAGATAATATTATGATTGCGCATGAATTGTTGCATACGATGTCTAGGTCTAAGGCAAGGATAAGGGGTCATTTTGCTTTAAAAGTTGATATGGCTAAGGCTTTCGACCGTGTTGAGTGGAGCTTCCTTATTCGGATTCTGTATTCAATGGGATTTCACTCGGACTAAGTTAAATTGGTAGAAAAGTGTATCACGAATGTATCTATGTCTGTTTTGATAAATGGCTTGCCCGGGAAAGTGTTTTATCCTAAGAGAGGTCTGAGACAAGGGGATCCTCTCTCTCCCTTTCTGTTCCTTTGTTCTATGGAAGCTCTTTCTTTTGGTTTGAGATTGCCTGGGCAAGTTGGTTTATCAAGAGGCATTTTAGTTATGAACTTGGGTTTTGATATTTATAGTTTGTTCTTCGCTGATGACTGTGTTATATTTGGTGAGGCTTCAGTGTCAAATGCACGACAGATTAATGGGGTGATACAAGATTTTAGTGAGGCTTCGGGACAATGCATTAATTTAGAAAAGTGAGGTATGGTTTTTTCAAGAGGATTACATTATAATATCCGTAACCAAGTTTCTCAGATTATGGGGGTAGCTGAAGTAGGTGATCTTAGGCTCTATTTGGGATTCCCAAGTAAGGTGGGGAGAAGTAGAGCTGATGTTTTTTCATACTTAAGGGATAGGGCGAGGAAAAAAATTCAAGGTTGGAGTAAAATGCTTTCACAGGCAGGAAGGGGGGTTTTAATCAAGAATGTTTTGCAATCCTTGCCTATACATATCATGAGTGTTATACAGATGCCAAACACTCTTCTGAGGGATATTCAGTCTTTGATAGTAAGGTTCTGGTGGAAGGGTAGTATTGATTCGATGGGGGTGTGTTGAAGGAAATGGAGGGACCTATGTCTGTCAACTAAAGATGGGGGTTTAGGCTTTCGTTATCTTCTTGCTTTTAACAAGAGCCTATTGACCAGGCAGGGGTGGAGACTTCTTAAATACCCTAACCTTATGGTATTAAAATTAATGAAGGCAAAATACTACCCAACTGTTCCTTTGCTTTCTGCCAATTACATGCTAGGATAGAGTACTATTTGGCGTGCTCTATCTGGTGTAATTCCTCTGTTAGCGCAGGGGTTAAGGAGAACAATAAGTGATGGGTTTACAACAAGGTTGGGTGATAAATGGATAAGAGGTAAACCAGGGGGTATGATTTCTTTATGGAGTCTAAAGGAGCCTTATACCTCTAATACTTTGGTGGCTAGTCTGATTAATTACCATACTGAAACCTGGAATGCGTCTCTTGTTAGAGGTATTATGTCCACAGAAGATGCAAATCTAGTGTTGGGCATGCCTTTGCCCACGCATAGCAGACCAGATGGGTGGGAATGAGGCTTAACGAAATCAGGAGACTTCACTCTGCGGTTTGCATATTATTTGAGTTTGGAATCTTTCAGATCTGCTGAGGCTTCATCGTCTAGTTCATCAGTAGTGGGCAAAGTAATGATAAAAGTTCGCAAATGTCTTCTATCTCCAAGGCTAAAAAACTTTGCCTGGAAAGTATTGAATGGTTTTATTCCTTGTGGGTTGGTGTTGCAGTCTCGCTTTAGACATAATATGAATGTTGAGTGTTTTCTCTGCCAAGGACCAGATAGTATGGTGCATATTTTTGTTCAATGCCCTGCAGTTGGGTGCGTATGGGAGCAAAGTGCTTTTGCTCCCCCAAGTAAATTAGAAACAGATGATGCCTTCCTTCATTGGTTGAGCAATTTCGTTCTTGATTCTCCTATTTCTGTTGTGGTATCTGTGATCTCTGATCTATGGTCTATTTGGTTTGCAAGATGTCAGGTACAAAATGGGGAAGTGGTATCATTGCAATGGGTACTACAGCATGCTCGAAGTTTCCTGGCAACTACAAGGTTCAAACGGCTCCTGATATACCGACGATTCCATCCAGTAGAGTGGATGATGCTTCGCAGGGAGTATGTGTTATTAAGGTGGATGCAAGCGTGGGGACTGCTAGTGGAATCGGTGTTGGAATGGTGCTGAGGAAGGTGGATGGTTCGGTAGAGCTGGCAGGGATGCAAAGTTTTGATGGTTGTTGTGTACCGGTAGTGACGGAGCTCATGGCGGTGCGTTTTGGGTTGGAGCAAGGACTGAACAGGTGTTACAACTCGGTAGTGGTGGAGTCTGACAGTCTAGAGGTGGTTACTTTTGTTAATGGCCTGGAAAAAGGAAACTATGTAATTAAAGTCCTTTTGGATGATATTATGAAACTTGTGGAGGGATGTAATTTCTTTTTGTGTAGACATGTGTCTAGAGACAGCAATGAGGCTGCTCATCTTTTGGCAAATATAGCTAGGAGAAGTAATGAAAACAGTTGTAATGTGGTGTGGTCTCAGGATGTACCAAGCTGGATTCAAAGCCTAGGTTAATATAGTTTTCTTTGTTTTTTTTAAAAAAGGTGATGTAATCCGTCAGCGACGGAAAGATTGTGATAAGATTCGTGCCCATCACGTCCTCACACTTTCGCCTTCCCTTCTACTGCAAGGAACTACTTCTATTCCTGTTTCTCTTTTAGGACCTCGTTCAACGGTCTCAGCCATCTTGAATAGCCTTCGCCTGAAATGACCGCAAAGTTAACTAGATCAAGCTCAAATTTGTGAATAGAATTTGCAAAATCCAGCAAAGAACATAGCGAACAATGGAGTACCGTCCTATAGTGCATGCATTCACGATAGAGCTGGCGGATCGGGTTCGGGTCGGGCCTGGAAAGAATTTATGTTTCTAATGTCCAAGTCTGGTTTTTATTTTTCAGGCCGGGCCGGACCAGACCCGATTTATTCCTGACTCTGCCGCTACCTGGCCTGTCAGACCCGATTTTTTCAATTTTTATAAATAATTATTAAAAATTGGAATAAATAATAAAGTTTTAAATAAAATTTTAAATAAATAAGAAAATTCAACATAACATATCAAATAATGAATAATACTCTAAATAAAAACTTATATATATATATTATACAAAAATTACATAAAATATATATATATATTTTAATAGTAGTATATATTATATTCGGGCAAGGCCGGGTTTTGATTTGGGCCTAAAATTTTATCAGAGTCCCGCCCAGTTTTTAATTCGGGTCTAGTTTTTTTTTCCAACCCCGCCTGAATATTTTTCCAAACTCGGTTTTTTGGCCTTTTATCTGGACCGGGCCGGATCGAATCACCAGATCAGGCTGTGTTTGATCTGCTCTATTTCACGAACAACAAACTAGAAATCATCAATTTAATTGTACAAGTGCAGCTACCAACATGAAGTATCTCTTCTTTCACTTTTGGCGGGTCTGCTCAGTGCTCACCGTTCAACTAACAATACATTTTAAAGACGTATAGAGTCTGCAGCGAAAAGTGAGGGTTTCCGTACAAGTTGTATCACTCTCTCCAGAGGTGATTTTAGAGGCGATCTCCATCGCTCTCTCCTTCTCTTCTGGTAAAACAGGGAGATCTATATCCTTTGTATCGTCTTGAGTTTTCAAAGATGAAGAAGTTTCAACCATGAGGAGTTCTCGTTAGGGTTCTTCTGCTTGTCGGTGAAGTTGAGGTGATTTTGGAGGTCACGACGCTCATATTCTGTTTCTGTACAAGTTGAGGTACCTCTTCTCTGAAGGTCCCGTTATTTTTCTTTTTAATCTCTTGATCTCCCTTTTGCCTCTTCTTGTGGATCGCCTTGTTTTGGTTACTAGTTCGAATTTTGGTGTGCTGGTATCGGGGTCTTGCTGTCTGTGATAAGATTTGGGGAAGAAGGAGGCTAAGTAGCTCTCGATTTCGCCGGTCAAGGTTCTGGTGCCTTTGCCAAGAGTGAGTGAGTGATTACCGATCGAGGGAGATAGCTGGGTTTTACTTTTGTTCTGCTGTTGCTGTGCCGATTTGGGGGTGTAGGTGACCAGAGTTGTACGAAGTCTTTGCTGTTTAGTCCAAATCAGGCGGCGGGTGTAAAGGGTGTTGCTTAACTTTTGTGACTGGTTTATTTACTCTCTGATGGGTTGTTGTTGGTCAACATGGGCTGCTTCAAACTTCAAGTCAACTATGTTTCCTAATTATCAAGACAAGAATATTGATTGGAGTAGGTGTACGCATGTTGTCTTAGTCCTTCTGTGGAGAATATACTTCTGCTGGGTTTTTGGATTACAGATTTATTCCTTGGTGTTGGATACCGTTGATTCTCAATATTTTACAATTGTCAAAGCTAGTATGATCCAGGCTGGCCATAAGCTGTATTTTGGTTGGTGCTATGAGTTACAGCCTATTCCCCTATTAGTTACTTTTATAGCTTTGGTGATCTTCAATCTGGACATTTGCAAGGTTCGGATCTTTTGGAAAGTCTTTTATCTCGATTTGGGTTTCTCTTATGTGTTCCAGGTTCCTTGGTTGGATTACTACAGTCTTAGCACTGGTAGAAAAAATATCAAAAATGACGGCTTATAAGAGACGGTTCTACACAAAACCGTCTTAAATTTTAATTTTTTGTGCACGCGGTTAAGTTTTAAAGACGGCTATTATAAACAGTCGTTTTAAACGACTAATAAACGACGGTTTGGGGTCAACCGTCGTTTTAAACGACTAATAAACGATGGTTTGGGGTCAACCGTTGTTTTAAAGTGTGAAGTTTTCGGCGGTAATAGATCTTAAACGACGGTTTTTTATAAACCATCTTTTAAAACGCTTAATAAACGACGGTTTTGAAGAAACCGTCTTTTAAAACGCTTAATAAACGACGGTTTTGAAGGAACCGTCTCTTTAAACCCCTTTTATTTCGCCCGCCCTAATTAATTTCCTCAGCCAATTCCCCCGCACCGTAGCTCTCTCTCAGTCGAACCTTCACCTCCCTCTCTGTGCTCGTCTTCCGCCATTGTTGCTGGTGCCCATCAACTTCAACTCCACCACCGTCGCTGCCTACTCCTCATCCAGTCGCTGCCCATCCGTCGCATGCACAACTCCAGTCGCGCTGCCCCTTCGTCTCAACTCTAGCCGCTGCGCCCAACACCACCGCGCGTCGCCCCCTCTCTTTCTCTGCTCGCCATGTCCTCCACCGTACCATAACAGTTTCTCACTGAACCGGTAATATACTCGTCGCCCCCTCTCTTTCTTTGCTAGCCTTGTTGCTGCGCCCTCTCTTCATCAACCGATCAGGGCTAAAATTGCCCCTTGTTGATGCGTCTGTCTTCATAAAATTTCTGCATAATTTTAGTGTTAATTAACTGGCAAACAACAATTGTTTGCGCTAGCTAGTTTTGTAATCAATACTGGTGCATATACACTAACGTTAATTTAATTTCCAGAATGAATGCTTTTGTTCGGTTCTATGAATTATTTTGTAACCCCCTTAAAGATCTTGATAGGCTGAGTATGAAAAAAGCCAATATGTTGTTGTTCAATATGGTTGATGAATTATTTTTCTTGATGTGCTGGGTGTGGATTGTTATATTGGTTTCAATCGACAGTATTAAACATACATAGCTCCCTGCAATTATGTGTGTTGTCTAAATATGGTGTGGTTTTTTGAACCCTATATACATATATAGAAAGAAACGGCGGGATATTAAACTATACATATAAGATAAGAACATACTGCTCTGCGATTTTCTCCATTCTCTTTTCATGTCTACATTCTCTTCTTGTCTTGTTAGTGCGCGAGATTACAAATCGCGATCGATCACTGGAACTGCTGCTTCGCTCACGTACGTCTGCACCTCCGTACAAATTGATCACTGGAACTGAAAATCGCCCAAACTCCTCTCTTTTGGTATATTTCTCTAACCATAGATTCTAACTTCAATTTTAATTAGATAGTTTCAATAGGTTTACAACTGGTTGATTAATACAAATCAAGGTTAGTGGTTTTACCTGAAATATGCACTATTCTTTACACTGTTGCACTGCTCATTACATAAGTTGTTTCTGGATGTTTGTTTCTATTTTTGCAACATCTAAAAACCCAACTAGAACCATGGCATAGTTGTTGTTTGCCTCTATGATATACTGTTACTATGAGCAGCATTGATTTTAGTTTTGTCTGACTTTCTGACCATGACAACCCGCTGTTTGTGACCTGGGAAAAAACCTTTACAACTGAATAAGTTAAGAAGTACCACATGGATATCGCAATAGATCACGATGAATAGCGAAGGAACGAGAAAGTAGAATACTCCTAAAATTTACTGTGAGAAAAAAGTATATCAGCAAGATACTCTTCCAATCTAGCAAGTAGTAAACTATGATCCTAGTTCTTAATCACTGAATTCCTACTGATTAAGTCATAGAGACAATATGGGCAAGGTTAGGACTGTCAATAGTTGTGTTGCGGTAACTATTTTTAGCGATGGAAATGCTTATCCAGCAATAACAGTTTTGCTTGTGTTTACGAATATGGGATGGAATAATCATTTAACTGATTTTGTTATGTCGCTTAAGGTAATTCACAACAGTTCATGGCATTGATTAATGCTGTATTCCACATCTGTTTATGTTGCTACCTCATGCTTCATTGTAGTTGCTGTTTGTGATAAGTCTATTGTTAATGTGTATGATAAGTCCAGTTTCTAATTATACAACTAACTAATGATTGGTGCTTATTAATCTACAAGTTGATGATACATGATGGACTAAATAGTAATAGGGCTTATGACTTGTTTTGTATACGGTAATGCAGCATTCAGGTACGATTAACCAGTCAAGTACGTGAGCGATCAGATATGTGTTCGTAGCAACCATTGGTAATTTTTTCTGTCCTTTTCAGCTTCAGTTAAGAATACACACAAGCTCTGCAATCTCATTCTCTTATTTTGACCGCTCCTCTATAGTGATAATAATCACCAGGCTGCTGCATCTTCTCTCTGGCATATATTCTCACCGGGCTGCTGAATAAGGTACATTTAATGTTGCATTATGGAAGATACCGGAAGCTCGTGCGCCCAATTTTGATCCTTAATTGCCTAAGCTACTAGATTATTTGGTTGCAATTGCTAGTGATGCGCTTGATGAGTTGAATGGTATCCTATTGAGAGAAGTTGTGGAGGTTCTTAGAACCGGGAAAACAAAGAAAAACAGGGGAGACCATGCCGAAATTTTCTTGTGAAATTTTCTATCTTTTGATTTTTACCTGCACTTGATGATTTGTTAATGCTATTCTTATTTGTTGCTGATTTGCTCCTAATTTACTGTTGATGAAGAACTGCTGCTGGAAAACTGCTCTTTTTCACTTCTGAAAATTTGACCATTGTACTCCTGCATTTTTAAGGTATGTTACAATAATTTTTACCTTCTTAAAACGCACTACTTCGCCTCTGTTTTTGCTGTTTTCATTATTATGTTTTGACTATCACATTTGCACTACAATTGTAGTTACGATTTTTTGTACTGTTACTTTCTATTTTCTTAAACAGAGTTAATCTGATTGGATTTCTCACAATTGTTCATCACCAAACTATTACGCTTATCATCTGCATCGAATAAGGTACATTTAAAATGTTTTCCTTAAGTAATATATGCTTATGCAACATATATAGTTAATTACCCGTCCAGGATATACCCAATAGGGTAAAATCTTCGACAGTCCCAATAAGGGCTGAAAACTGTTCATTCTATACTTGAATACACTCGAAATATATATCTTTTTACTATTTAGTATTAATAGGGCATAGCTTGCAAATATAACATTTTATCTTCTCTCCTTTAGTTTCTATCATTCAAAGAATAGCTTGTAAATATAACATTTTATCTTCCCACCTTCCATTGAACGCCTTATTCCCCTCCACAATGAAGTAGACTTCCTTTTGTTCATCCTCGTCGTGACTGACAAAGATGCAAAGTCAACAAACTTAACAGTCCATATCCTCGTCTTCATCACAACAATTCTTTTGCCGTGATTATTGCTTTATTAATTCTTCAATTTGCCCTTGGTTTTTCACATGTGGCACTAAACAATATTTTAAAGGATATCAGATGGCAAACTCATGGATGTACAGGAAAATTGGATAACAAGTTTCTTGAGGGAGTTGACAAATTTTGCAATGTTTTGGTCGATAATCTGACTCCTGCCAATAAGGGTTACATATTTTGTCCTTGTGTGGACTGCAGAAACTATTTGAAGTATCGAGGGATAGAAAAAATAAAGGAACATTTGATTCGTCGTGGTTTTACAAAAGACTATGAAGATATAGTCCGGTGGCATGGTCAAAGGGCGGTAGATGTCATGTGTAATGAACAAGAGGAAGTTGAAGATAATCAAACAATTGTGGTCGATGACCACGACATTGTAGACAATGAACCAGATTACGATGACATTGCTGCAATGCTGGAAGATGTTGAACAAGAGTTTTACAATAGGCCAGACACCTATGAGACTTTGCTGGATTCATCCAAAACACCGCTGTATTCGGGGTGTGATCCTATAGAATTGAGTAAATTGAGCGCAGTCTTGAAACTCTTCAATCTAAAATCGAAATTTGGTTGGAGTGATGTGAGTTTCAGTGCTCTCTTACAGATGATGAAGACCATACTACCAAAGGATAATGTTTTACCAACATCGACTTATGAAGCAAAAAATTGATGTGTCCAATGGGTATGGGGTACAAAAAGATCCACGCTTGTCCATCTGGTTGCATTTTGTACTGGAAGGATAATGAATTTGCTGATAGATGTCCAGAATGTGGGGAATCACGTTATGCGAGGAAAAACCAAAATGAATGCACTGGTCGTCATAAGGATAAATCCCCTGCTAAAGTGTTGTGGTATTTGCCCATAATACCACGATTGAAGCGTCTATTTGCAGTTGATAAAGATGCGGAGAATCTAAGGTGGCATTCGACTCACAGAAAAAATGATGGAAAGTTGAGACATCCGGCTGATGCGTCCCAGTGGAAAAACATTGACATGAAATTTCCTCAGTTTGCTAGCGAGCCAAGAAACTTGAGACTCGGTCTGTGTACTGATGGGATGAACCCTTACGGTACATTGAGTAGCATACACAGCACGTGGCCGGTATTATTGATGATCTACAATCTTCCCCCTTGGTTGTGTATGAAACCTAGACACATTTTGTTGTCACTTTTGATATCTGGTCCAAAACAACCGGGCAACAAAATAGATGTTTTTCTACAACCATTGATAGATGACCTACAACTCTTGTGGAATGAAGGGATCATGGTGTATGACTCATTTGGGAAAGAGAATTTTAACTTGCGTGCTATGTTATATTGCACTATCAATGACTTTCCTGCGTATGGTAATCTTTCTGGTTACACAGTCAAAGGTGCATGTGCATGTCCTATTTGTGGTGAGCATACATCAAATATCCGCTTCCAAAGGGTCACAAATATCGCAAGATGTCGATTGAGTTTGACGGAAAGACTGATCACAGTGTGTCTCGTCCTCCTTTACCAGGTTCAGAGGTGTATAAAAAGGTGCAAAATATTGTCAACAACTTTGGTCCTTCGACAAGAAACACCGAGAAAAGTGTATGGAAAAAAAGTCAATCTTTTGGGAACTTGAGTATTGGCAACATTTAGATGTCAGACATTGTATTGATGCAATGCATGTCGAAAAAAATGTCGGAGAAAGTGTTATCGGAACCCTCTTGAACATACCAGCCAAGACCAAAGATCACATATAGGGGAGAAAAGATTTGATTGATTTGAAAATAAGGGAAGATCTTTGGCCACAAGAACATGGGAAACGCATGTTCTTGCCTCCTGCATGTCAACATTGTCAAAACAGGAGAAATAGTCTGTGCAATATCCTCCACAATATCAAGGTGCCATCAGGGTATTCGTCTAACATAAGAAATCTTGTTTCAATGTCTGATCTGAAATTAGTTGGAATGAAATCCCATGATTATCATGTGTTAATGCAAGACTTTTTAGCCGTTGCAATTCATGGGATCCTACCTGATGCGGTGAGAAACGCAATCACCAACCTTTGCGTGTTTCTCAAAGCAGTATCTGCTAAAGTTCACGATGTGGATAATCTAGACAATTACAAGCTGTTCTTGTTGTCACGATGTGTCAGTTGGAGATGTATTTTCCTCCTTCATTCTTCGACATCATGGTTCATTTATTGGTTCATTTGGTCAGAGAGATTAAAGAGTGTGGACCTGTATATCTTCGTTATATGTATCCTTTTGAAAGGTACATGGGTATATTGAAGAGAAAAATGAAGAATCGTCGTCGTCCTGAAGGAAGTATTAAAGAGGGATATATAACAGAGGAAGTTGTTGATTTTTGTACTCACTATCTGGAAGATGTTGAATCCATTGGTCTTCCTAGATCTAGACATGAAGGAAGACTCTAGGGACACGGTACCATTAGGAGAAAAATGAAGAGAATTGATATTGAAACCCTTAACAAAGCTCACTTAGTTGTGCTGAGTCACCTTGAAATTGTAGAACCGTATTTTGAAATGCACCTGACCCTGCTCAGAGCACAAAATCCAACAATGAGTGACATTAGACTAAAAAAGGAGCAGAATAAAACGTTTGTGAAATGGTTCAAGGATAAAGTTTTTTCGAACCAGTCAACTACAGTGCCAGCATTAGTGAAGACGTTGGCACTTGGTCCTAATCTTGACGTTGTTTCATACGAAGGGTATGACGTAAATGGCTACACTTTTTATACGGAACGGCAAGATCAAAAATCAATGAATCAAAACAGTGGCATCAATGTGGTTGCTTACCAGAGTATGTACAATGTCACAGGTATGGGTCAAAATCCAGTGGAGTTGAAACAATCATATTACGTGTTGTACAAGATATTTGGGTTCTAGATTACACCGCATATGAGACTTGTGTGTTTCGTTGCAACTGGATTGACAACAGAAATGGTTACCGTGAGGAGAAACATGGTATGAAACTAGTTCATCTTAGTGGTGCAACACCCACAGTTGAGCCGTTTGTTGTTGCAACTAAGGCGAAACAGGTATATTACATTTCTGACCAATCTAATCCTAGATGGTCCTTTGTACTTCAAGGAAAAAGAGGAATAGTTGGTGTGGATGGTGTGGTCGATGAGGATGAATACGACATGCAAGATGAAATACCAAGCCTTTCGATTCAATTACCAGAGTTGGACCATGTTACAAATTTTGTGCGGTCTGACCATGGCGAAGGAATGTGGATTGATTAATGTGAGCTTATATCTTCATTTTTTGATAGTTTTTTTGTATTTATGTCTACTATTATTGATAGTTTTGTTTTTTTTTAATTTCTTACTTTCATTTACTTGTTAATTAACTAAATCTTCTATTTATATTGCATGCAGGAATCAAAATGGACATCGATATGGATGAGCTAGACTTTTATTGTGATGAGCTAGATCATCTCCCACAGCAGCAAACAACAGCAGCCACAGCAGCAGACACAACAGCACACACAGCAGCCACAGCAGCAACACAGCAGCAGCCACACAGCAGACCAGCAGCAGCCACAGCAGCAGCCACCTGAGCAGTGTACCCAGCAGCAGCACAGCAGCAGCCCCAGACAGAGAAACCGTCAAACAAACGAAGGGGTAGGGGGCCGAGCAGAGGGGTGAGGTTGAAGAAAGAAATTAATCTAGTTTGGGATAAATACTTCAGAGCCTGGGGAGACTGTCAAGCTGAGTTCGCAAGCATGTTAGGAAATCTTGCGAAGTCCCGTTGCTCAATTAATAAATATTGGAAACAAGGACAGCAAGTGAAAGAATCAATGTGGCAGCAAGTACAACAACGGTACAAGATACCAGATGAAGCGCGGGCGACGGTTCTTTCACTCATAGCTGGACGGGCGAGGCAGTTCAGATCTTTCTTGGTGGCGAATTGGATTAGGAAATCGCGTGATGTGCCACCATGGATATTTTATGATGGCATGATCACAGAGGAAGAATGGAAAGAGTTCGAGGAGTTTCACACGACGGAGCAATTCAAGGTATATGCCTATTAAATTTAAGTTTGAATCTAAATTTTAATAACACCAATTTAATATGTGTGTATATTGTTTTAATACTTTCATTTAATGATTTGTATTAATAGGAGGTTCAAGAAAAAGCAAGGGCAAACCGAGGAAAAAATAGATTTCAGCAGTATATGGGCCGGAAGGGATACACTGGTAGCATTCCCAAGTGGAAAGATGCCGGTTTGCTCACAAAAAAGAATGATGATGGCATTGAAGTTCCCATCGACACTGTGTATGAAGCCAACCGAGTTCAGCTACGTTTTAGGTCACTCAAAAATAGATAAGGATGGGAAGTTGGTACACCCGCGACCAGAGACAGCAGAGACAGCAGAGTTGGCTAGATTGTAAGTGTTTATAACTGTTTGTTTAAAAGTGTATTTTTTACAATTTATAACTTATTGCTTTTTTTTGAATCATCTTACTAGGCTGAAGCCTCCCAGCGAGGGGAGATAGATATATTTGCTCCACCGAGTCAAAATGATCCGCTGAATCAACTTCTTGGATTAAAGGATCATCCAGGAAGGGTTAGGGGTTTCGGGGGACAAGTGCGTCAGAAACATGTATTTCAAAAGTCCACCTCAAAAGGTCTGACGGAGCATGAGGTGTCTGCACTTGTAGATCGGAGAGTGAATGAGGTCTGCACGTGTAGATGAGAGAGTGAATGAGGTTGTTTCTAAGGCTTTGAGGGGACAAAACCAACCAACTGATCAAACCCGACCGACTTCTTCATCTAGTTGTACTGCCCCTTGTGATCCGTATCCATTTGCTAATCTGAAGGTTAGTATGTCTCTATTAATCTTGTTCGTTATGGTAAATGTTTGACTGTAAAAAATACTAGCCTTATTCACATTTAAATTGTCATTTTACTTATTTAAGGAACAAAAAACATGTCGTCTACAAATTGTTCTTGATGGATATCCTGTGGATGCTGCATACGGTACTGTGCTACAATCAGCACCAACTACATTGATTAATCTCAAGCGTCTTCCCCCATTCTATGCTAGAGTAATCCTGCAGACCATCATTGATGGATTTGAGAATGCTTTTCTTCCCATGGATATTGATGGCAAAGTCACACTATTTGATGGGAAGGGTGTTATTGTACCATGGCCAGTCAGTTTTATTGTCATCTCTGATAAGGTATGTCTAACGCTTTTATGAATTGTTTTCCTCTTAATGTAACATTGTTTTAACTTCTTTGTTCTTTGCATTATATATGATTGGGTAGATCCCTGATCAAACGAGAAGATTGGGAAACCGTAATGAAGAGATCAACCAATCAATGGATGTTGATCGAGAGAACACACAGTTGGCTGAGGGCAACCAGAAATCCAAGGGGAAAGAACCTATGCCCACAGAGGTAACTACTGAAGCTCAGCGAAGGAAGTTTCTGTGTCCCCCCTCTGTGATAAAAATTTGGCGAAGTTTGAGAAGATACTGTATGAGCAGATATTGCAAAAGAGTCTGCATATGACTAGCTTGTCAGTGTGGTTACCTGAGTGGCTTTTCCATTACGAAGCGGATCAAAGAACAATAATAAATTTTGAGGACATCAAAGAGATGTTGTGCAGAGATATGTTGAATATATCTATCATCCAAGCATATTCCCTGTAAGTGTTACTTTTTTTGTTTCTTACATTTGATGAATAAAATAACTTATAATTTAATGACTACCTTGTTATTTTTTGGTTTTGCTATTCCACCTTTAATTATTTATTTTTGTCGAAGGTATCTGAAAGCTAGACTGCGTCAAAAAATTGGGAGATTTGGTGACATTCTTATGCCCTGAAACAACATCGCTTGATTCTGCAAACAGAGACCCGGTCGGATACCAGAACTATGTGTCATGGTATAACGAAGGCTGTTCAAAACAGTAGTAAATACGTGATGATCCCTTTCCATCAGATGTGAGTAATACTCTCCCTCTTGCATTTCATTTGTTTTGTTGACTTATTGTATTACTATATGATAACTCTTTTCAAAATTACAATCGTAGCAACCATTGGTTACTCCTTGTGTTCTCCGTGGGAACATCACAATTACTTGTGCTTGACCCATTACGAATGTATCGTGACCTGCAAATCGACGACTTGTTCAAAGCGTAAGTGTTAGTTAATTAATGCAACTTATTGTTTGTCTATATAATATGATGAACCAGAATTAATGATTTAATTTTTGAACTTAATAGTGCTTATATGAAGACGGTTCTTCAACAGTTCGAACAACTTTCAATTGTTCATCTTGAGGTACAGTTATTAACCACTATTGTGTTAGTCGTAATAATTTGCTATTTATGATCGTTTGTTTTTGTTGTCTATATACTTGTCAGTGTCCAAGGCAAAGGGACTCTAAAAGTTGTGGTTACTATGTA
The DNA here is from genome assembly GCA_023374045.1 of Limonium bicolor. NCBI lineage: Eukaryota > Viridiplantae > Streptophyta > Magnoliopsida > Caryophyllales > Plumbaginaceae > Limonium > Limonium bicolor. The sequence goes on from CM041778.1 coordinate 47,580,966, forward strand.
ATGCGATTCATGCTTGAATTAGTCTTAAACATAGAGAAGCTCACAAACGATGAGGTATATTATATTCCATTACATATACATTTTCTAAATCTGTCTATCATTTGTGTTTAAAACGAATAATATGTGTCTTTACATTCATATTTGTTTATCTTGTTCTCTACAGGTTCGAACATTTTTCAAGGACTCGGGCAAAACTTACTCGGTCAAAGATCTGGAATTAGTTAGAGAGCAGATGTGTTTGTTTATCGTCAAGTGTTTCAAAGGAGCAAAATGATTTCATGGATAGCACTGGGAGGTCAAAAAAGAGGGTGACTACAAGACTGTCCTGTCATTATGTGTTTTACCCCTCACTTTTTTTGTTTAACTTGTGTAAAAAATATGATTAAACTGTTGGGCTGCTGCTGTCATTGTTGTTGTTGTATATAGCTTTTTAAATTGCAATGGCAATTTGTGTGTGAAGTATGTCACACATTATATTTTGGTGAAATATGATTGTTGTACAGAGTGAATGCTGCTATATTACGCAGGTTTTGTGGATGTAATCATTTGTGATTACAGAGGGAGAAAAAAAAACAGAATTTTTTTTTAAAAAAAAACACTATAAAAGACGGTTCATAAGAAACCGTCTCTTATAGTAAAAATGGTGCGACCGCCAAAAGTCTATAAAAGACGGTTACGGTAAAGAACCGTGTTATATACTGCGATTTTAAAAGACGGTTATCATAAAACCGTCTCTTATAGTAAACTTCGCGCGTCTGGAACATGGCTATAAACGACGGTTTACGCGTGCTGGAACATGGCTATATATGACGGTTTATTTAGAACCATGTTTTAAAGTCCCCTAGACGCGCGCCTGCTTATGCTCTTAAACGACGGTTTCAAACTGTCGTTTAAAATCCATTCTAATAAACGACGATGGTATAAGAGACGGTTCAAAACCGTCGTTTTTAGACAGTTTGAACCGCCTCTTTTGCCTCGCGTCGCACCAGTGTAGTCTCAGCACAATCAATGTGCAATTTACTAGTTTCATAATACAACAAATTGCTTTGGAGCTTGCCTTGCTGGTGGGTAGCCATAGCATGTATTATGAACTAGTGTTCGAGTCTAGTATAAAGATTCATTCCGATGACACAATGCATAAAGGGAAGATTTGGATAAAGGCTATTATTATCTTTGGAAGATCTAGAGTTAGTAGGAGAATTATTTGTCTCCATTATGTATTTCAGTTTTTTATCTATAGTATTAGTGCTGGTGAGTTTATGAACCACCTAAGTTTGGATTTATTTGTAGTCAAGGATGGGAGAGTGTTCCCATTCTTTCAAACTACTCTCATAGGTTTGGGGAATATGTTTGTAATCCCCTAATATGTTTTATGGTTTAATGTGATGTTTCAATTTATCTAAAAAAAACATGAAGTATCTCTTACCAGCATTAAATGACTAGTTATGAATAATCTGCAGTGTGAACACTAGTCCCATCGACGGAGTGACAATGATAGTGAATTTGGATTTGAGGTTTTGAGGTTCATGTTGGCTACAAGTGAATGTAGCTAGGATGGCTACAGGTGGGGTATTTTAGTCAAATAAAAATAAATGAAATGGAAGGGGAGGGAGGGCAACGGTCGTGTTCGACCGAACCCTTTATATTCCATTTTTTTCTTTTTTTTTGTGTATATAATTTTTTTCTTTTTCTTTATCTATATATAGTAATAATAACTTTAAATTATTGTAACTTTTAATATATAAGTCTAAAATGAAAAAAATTATATCATTGTTCACCTAAATTCAAGCTCTCCAAAACAAGACCAATCATGGATATGTTTTGGCAGCTTTTAAAAAAAATTATTTTTACATGTATACGATGATAAACTAAAATGATAATATGATTCATTAATTTTGTATTATGATTCATTAAAATTGATATTATGATTCAACAAGTAATAAGTGGTGAATTCGACGTTTTTGACTTTCCTACTAAATCGACAGGCTTTTAGGGTTTGTGGTAGCGGGTTTAGGGTCCTAAACCCACCAACTGGCCACTGTAAACCCTAAAAATGCCTTCGACGTTTTAGCTTTTCTAGGGTGGGTTTTGGGGTGCTTTGGGGGTAGGATAATCTATTTGGAATTTATTCTAACTTTATATTGTAGCAACTAACTCAACATGTTTTTAGGGTTTGTGGTAGCATGTTTAGGCCCACTATAAACCCTAAAAATGCCTTCAACATTTTTGAGCTTTACTAGGGTGGGTTTTGGGGTGTTTTGGGGATATGGTAATCTATTTGAAAGTCGGTCTATACTTTACATTGTAGCAACTAACTCGACATGTTTTTAGGGTTTGTGGTACTCTAAACCCGCCATTACAAACCTTAAAAACGCCTTCGACGTTTTTTTAGCTTTTTTAGAGTGGGTTTTAGGGTGTGTGGGGTTAGGGTAATCTATTAGGAATTCATTGTATACTTTAATGTGATGATGTACATATCTTAATGTGAGAATGTACATGTTTTAATGTGAAGATGTACAAGTTCAAATGTGAGAATGTATATGTTTTAATGAACATATGTACATATTTGTATGACCATCTGTACAAGTTTTCTCCCTTATATGTACAGGTTTTAATCTAAGGATGTACACATTTAATTATTCGTACAGGTTTATGTGACAATCTGTATTTTTTTAATGCAAGGATGTACATGTTTTTACGTGGAGATGTACATGTTTTAATGAACATTTGTACAGATTTGTATGATCATCTGTACAAGTTTTCTTTTACGTTATGTGTACTATACACGTGAAAATAATTTTTTTTAAAGTTATCAAAATATATCCATGACTGGTCTTGTTTTGAAGATCTAGAATTTAGGTGAACAATGATATAATTTTTTTTCATTTTGGACTTATGTATTAAAAGTAACCACAATTTAAAGTTTTTGTGATAAAAAAAATCTAAAAAAAAAACAACGCACACGGTATGTAATCAAGATGGCTACAGTGACCTTTAGCCAAGACAGATTGTATTGGATTGAGATATGTACTATTGAAGGGTATATGCGTCTTCTGATCGGTTCAATCTAGACATAAATATGACGTATATGATGATATAAATACTACATAAAGAGATGATCTCTTACTCCAATAAAGAGATGATCTCTTACTCTAATAATATACGTCGTATATAAAAGCAGCTAGACAAAAACAAAGACATACCGAACAGATGATGGGAGATTTATCCTGAGGCTAACCCACATTTATCATAATACCCATATGTGGGCTTTATACAGGGACAATTCGGCTGGATCAAGCGAAATAGTACTGACCAAAGCTTAATAATAAATCCAAAAAAAAAACTCATAAAGCCCAGACATCTCTTTTTCGAACGAAAATAGGAACTGTTTTCATTTGGTAGAGGGGAAATAGCTATCTAATGGGCTTCTAAAGCCCAATACGTGAAGATTCAAAAGGGAAGGGAGATAGATATCTAATGTGGCTTGTGAAGCGCAATACGTGAAGATTCAAAAGGCCCAAAATCTTGCACAGAATTGATGACCCCGACACCTAAAATTATACGTTTACCTGTAGATGTAAACTCTCTGGTGTCCCGGTGAGCCAATCGCAAGGGTATAGAGAGCAATGGCGACTTCGGTAACAGCAGCTTCACGGTCTATCCATCTCCTCCATAACAGACCAACCACCACCGCCTTATCGTCACCGCCAGCTTTCTGATCACAAATATCAAAGCGTGCTCTCCCTTGACCCGATTGTTTCTCTCCCCGCCATCATCACCCCTCTCCTCCACAAACCCTACCTTATCTCAATTAAAGCTCTCTGGGTCCACCTCTCCAATCCCGCTTCCCAACACCTCACCAATAACAAACAACTCATCTCCGACGCGACGCGCACCATCTATCCTTGTTCGCCCGGCCTCGTCCTTTCAAAGCTTCTCATCGGAGCAGTCGAATCAATTTCACTCAAGTTGCGGTCGGTGCCCCAACGACCTCTGTCGAACTTGCCAAATCCGTCACTGAAGGATTCCTGGTGTGCTCTGTCGGCCCGCTGTTCTTCGCGGCGCTAAGCAGGGGTGCGGGCCCAGGCTCTGGTGCCCGGGTGAACACACCGTTGCGCTGGTGGCGGGCGCTGTGCTGAAGGGCTGGACATCTATGGTGGGTATTGATGACAGGGTTTTGCTGAGTTGGTTCCCCAACATTCCTTGGGATAGGCAGCCGTGTCTGCGATAGGGACTTGTGTGACCCTTACTTGAATTTGTTCAGAGGGATTATTCCTCCGCTGCTCAACACTATGGACATCAGCCCGCTTCGCGTTTTTGTTCTGGGTTGCTCAGCTCCATGCTTAGAATGGGTTAAGTTGAGGTTTGAGGGGTCTGTGATAGTCGATGTGCTCGCTCTTCTATGGTAGATTGTTGAATGTCTTTCTTTCTTTTCTTTTTTTGGTAGGGGAGCATGATGTAAACAAATATATGCAAAGTTGTTTATTCATAATCTTGTTTTTTCAAAACCTCATAATGAAGCAGGCCGGATTCGTTTTTCGTGTTATGGATGAGTTGAGGGGACTTTGTGATGTGTATGAGGGGTATACAATTCTTCTGCTCAATTCAATATATGCAGATTTAATATTCATCTGCTCTATCGTGTTTAAATTGGTTGTTTCATGGAAACTATTTTAAATATATCTTCAAGATGGAATAGCTGGAGAACTAAATTTTGTCTCTCCGTTAAAATTATGATCAAAAGACGATGCTACCATTGATTGAAGGGTGTGTGGGTCGGGAAGAATTCTTCCATCAGTAAATGCCCTCGTCACTTGAGATTATAAGATGCTGCTTCCTCCAAATGATCTTTTAGACGTATTAGTCTGATGGAGCTTTGATTGAAGTTATATTGGTTATATGTCTTGTTGTATGACATGGAAACATTCACAGATAGAACAACTCATGCTTAAACTGATTATCCGTTTTTGGTGTGGTTCTAACTTCTAACCTGCAAAAATGAGCTCAGTGTGTTTATTATAGAATTAGCGATAGGCTATTTCTCGTAAGAAATTTGGTGTTATTCCAGCATTGTGGACAACTAGGGTGACAGTGCATCAAAAGAGCTGAGTGTATTTGTTTCCAAGCGGTATTAGCGATTCACTGTGTTTAGTGAAGTATCAGGATTCTCAGTGAAGTATGGGAACTGCCAGAGAAGTCAGAAGTAGTATGAGCAATGTACTTCCTAGCTTAGGTATATAATATAAATGGAGGTTAAAACCCTTAATGCATCTGTGGGGCTAGTCCTAAACTTTCCTGTGCAGCAACCGCACTCCTTATTCTACTTCCTCGTGCGTGCAATTAGCAGCATATCATAGTGCTCTCTTTCTCTGAACACCACCAACAATTACACTTTGGAGGAATCTCTTAAAGATGAGTTCACTTGCATAGTTAATTGTATGCTCATAATTACGAAGTTGTATAAAGGTACTAATTAACCATTATTGTTCACCTCTGGCCTTTTTCATCATGACACCAGATGGCTTTCTGCTTCCTTCTTCTCTTCAGAGTTTTTATTTTTTTTGTGCTCTTTTTTTTAATAGCAAGCTAGCTTCTTTTCCTGCAAAGTTGACTGCACAAAAGAACTTTTACACATGGGCGTGGCATTTTGGAAATAATGATTATGCGTAGGAAAAATTATTCCTAGTGTTGCCTTGCCTTTTCCCTGGTCCTTAAATGCGGAAGTTAAACCACAGCACAGCAGGCCGATCTATCTTGGGATCCCCAAACGCACGCACGCACACATCCTCGTTTTCCTTCATTCCTTCCTTGTTTAACATCTGTTAGTGTAGGTCTCTTGATCCGCCTTTTACTATCTCGGCTTTGGCGTTTTGTGATAATGTCTACCACCCTTGCTGCTACTGGTGCCACCTTTCATGATGGCATGAAGAATGCTGACCAGGATGTAGCTGGTTATTGTGATCTTGTCAATGGCTGTGAGTCGAAAACCAACCTTGAGGTCAAAGAAGAGTTGAGATCGAAACCTGAGTTAGAAGGGCTGTCGATTTCTCTGAAAGATCAGCTTAAGGTTGGTTTGATCCCCGTCTCCTACCTGTTTGAGTTTTCCAAGCATCCGTATGGACTGTTGTTGTGAGAGTTATAGCTTTTTATTGTTGTGTCTGTTTCTGTATTCTGAAGGATGTTGATGAGAGTCCGAGAAAATCCAAGGAACAGGTTGCAGAAGTTGCTATCGAACCTGTAGCAAAAGAAGGTGAAAACAGAGCCCTTTAATCTTATATAATCTCTGCTTAGCTTATTACCTACCTTGGTAGCCATAACATACCAAATTTGATCACTGTGTTGTTATTAGTGGATGATGTGAAAGCTGAAACACGCAAGGAGGAGGCAGCAGAAGTGCAGGTTTTGAATCTTGCGGTTGAGTCTCCAGGACGAGCTGACAATGTGGTTCCAATCCCATTTCGGCCATCCACATCAAAAGCCACATTGTTTACTCTCAAGGAAGGGAGTAAATACCGCATCATATTCAACTTTGTCGTCTCCAAAAACACTGTTACGGGGCTCAAGTACATTGGCGATGTATGGAAGAAAGGAATCAAAGGTTAAGCTCCATTTGAATGCCATTGATAGTAACCAACATCCTTTCTTTTTCTAATTACCTGTTTGTTTGGATCGGCAGTTGATCACTCGAAGAAACCAATAGGGTCTTGTTTTAGTCCCCGAGAGGAAGCGTACGTGTTTGAACTGGAGAACGGTACAACACCATCTGGGATGTTTGCAAGGGGTTCGTACTCTGCTAGAGCTAGGTTTGTAGATGGTGATGGCAAGTGTTATCTCGATACGACATACTACTTCGACATTCAGAAGAACTGGGCCGTATCTACTTAAGCAGATCTTGATCTCTTTTCTCTTCCAATAACAGAGTTTGGTCATATGTCAAAAAGTGAAGAAACAAATTATAATCAGTTTGTTGTATTTTCCTATTCCACAACCCCTGTTGTTCCACTTCCTTGAGTGTAGTGTGTACTGATGATCATAATGGAAAATGAAAGAGATGTTCTTTTGCTTAAGCTCTGTTTAGGCATGTCTGTTTTGTAGCTGTTTTGGTCTGACTGTTTTATACGTGATAGTATGTTATTGAGTAAAGCGCATGACCTACATGGAGACTACCCTTTATGCTGCATTTATACCATCAAATATGTCATGTTTATACTAAGACCGAACGGAACCTTAGCCTTTATTTGTTCAATGCTGGCCCTTAGGTTGCGAGTGCTAGTGTGATCACTGACACGAAGCAACTAGGGGTTGTCCCGATAATTTGACTCTTGCCATGAAAGGTGTAAGGGGTATTGCACACCAGAGCTGTCTTACGTCTCGGCAAGCGTTGAGTCCTGGATAAGGGTGTGATGTGGCCTGCGTTAGCACACTTTATTGACTCGTACTAGTTGGGGGTCCTTGGCTGTTGGGCCAATGAAGGTTTGATGGTTCCAAGGATGAGTGTGGCCACTAAGGAACGCACATATACTTGGGTTGTTGGAGAGGGACAGAGTTGACTTAGTTTGAGCTGCGGCCTGACATTCGACTGAGGCATTTGGGCCATAGGAATGTGAATAGGAATTTGTCGTTGGGAGGTTTAAGTCCACTCTTACCTCTTGCTTATGGCTAAGTGGATGGCTACTCTTTCCACAGTGAGTGTTAGGGTGGTTGGGTCTTTGACCCAACGCCGGTAATACCTAATTGGTTTCTTGACCTAATCCATAAGAACCCTTGGGGTCTTGCTTCCGCACATAAAATTTTCGGATTAAGGTTGGACATTACAATTGTGATATCTAAAGTAGATGTCTCAATTTTGGGACACATTGCAATTGCAAGTAAATTTTTCACCGTCGATAAAAATATGTCCCGCCCGCACCTTTGAGATACTGTCAAATTCTTGACTACACTTAAATCTAGAAGTTTGAGTTATTGTCAGACCTGCAAATTTTAACCCAACCCAATTTTTTATGGGTTAGGGTCCTGATTATTGACCCATTTATTTTTTGGGTTGGGTTAGGGTAAGACCCTAATTTTTTGGGTTGGGTTAAGGTAGTGATCTAAACCCACAACCTAACCTGAAATCCGAAAATATATTTATAAGTTATAAAAATATAAATTACTTTTGTATATAAAATTATTTTCAGACATAATAATACTTAGCCCAAAATTTATTAACTATTGGCCCACCTGGCCCAACCAAACCTTAGCGTAAGGTTAAAAACCCTAACGTCTTGCGGTGCGGTGCAGCAGACTCACATATCCAGTCCAAGTGCTGCTGTTCATCTAGGTCGAAGGTTTGTTTTTCTTTCCTCATGTTTCTCTTTCTCATGCATCACAGCGTTCTCGTCTCTTCCTCTCCACCTTTTTCACATTCTTTTGTCTCTATTTTCTTTTGACAATAGCAAGATAGTATATTGATTTCTTGATAAGCATGCTCGTATACTTGTTTGACTGTACTGGAAATTGTCATCTTGAAGTGCTTCTTGTTGTTGTGATTATGTAGGTAGGATTCTCAAAACCTATTTCTCTATTTGTGTTTGTCTATTTGGTTGATATGTTACTCCGTGGCCTCTCTAATTTCGAACTAGACTTTGCCACTTTTCCAGGATTCATCATGCCAAATTTCATCAATTTAGTTTCTTTCCTTATTCTTAATTAGATTTAGTATTTATGAAGCACGGACACGTCATTTTGTTGTCGTCTCTTGTCCGGGAAATGTCTCAGAAATAGGAGATGGCCGGAAACACAGAAACTGAAGATGGTCATGCATATCTTTCTACTATAGACATGTTCCGCTACCAATTACTATTGATATTATATGAATTTTTTATTTAACTAAACAATACTTACAATATGA